>APFE030188182.1:117083-142537 GCA_000404065.3 Pinus taeda | reverse complement strand
AGACAAATAAATTCTCATCAATCAAAATCAAGAAGAATAAGTTATCAGTTGCAATGAACAGAAGCATAAAATTGTCTTCGAAGACATTGTGACAACAGCTGAAAAGGTGCATGACAATAGTGAACAAGAGGGTTAGGATGTAAGGGTGGCAGTTCATTTCATGTCGTGGTGACTATTCATATTATCTATTCTTTATTTACATCAATTTCAGTTATACACCCAATCCTAATGATTAGGCATCAACATTTCGCCCTCCCCCTTTAATCTGAAGGAATGTTGGTGAGTCCAAGCATCGTTCTGAATATTTCAAGCTTTTCTATTCCAAGCGCTTTGGTGAAGATGTCTGTAATTTGCTCATTAGCAGAACAATGGAGGAGATGGATTGTCTTGGCCTCAACATGATGTTGAATCAGATGATATTTAGTATTGATGTGCTTCGTTCGATCATGGAACTTTGGGTTCTTAGCCAATTTTATTGCCAAGGTATTGTCAATCATGAGTGGAGTTGATTGTACTTGTTTTACCTAGAAATCTTCAAGAATTTACCTAAGCCACATAATTTCTTTTGTTTCCTCAATTTTTTCCACATATTTTGCTTCTGTTGTGGAATCTGCTAGAACTAATTGTGCGTGATCTCCAGAAGACAGCTCCTGATCCAAGACTCATAGCATATCCTGGAGTAGATACCCTAGTTTCTTTGTCTCCATCGAAGTCTGAATCAAAGTATCCAATCAAGCTGAAGGAATCCATCAATGTATACTTGATTCCAAAGTCTTAAGTTCCCTTCAATTACCTTCGAACTCTTTTTGTAGTAGACCAATGTCCCTGACAAGGCTTTTGCATAAACCTAGAGAGGATTCCAGTAGCAAATGAAATGTTTCGTCTTGTAGTAGTTAGGTAGTTGAGACTTCCTACAAGTTGTCTATACTTTGTTGCATGCTCAAATTCTTTTCCTTCAATGGATGTGAGATTGAGATTTTGTTCCATTCTAGTAAGAGGATTGCATTCTATCATGCCAATCTTATTTAACAGATCTCCAATGTACTTCTTTTGAGAAATAAATATGGACTTCACATGTTGATTTACTTCAATAACAAGATAAATCATTCATTTCAAAACCTTTCCTCAATTCCTTGTTTATGGATGAAATATAGCTTTCATTATTCCCTGTCATCAAAAGATCATCTAGATATACCATAAGATATACAACTATTTTGCCAACTTTCTTGACAAATAAAGTTGCATCATCAAGATCATAATGTTTGAAATTGAGTTTGAGAAGATGTTGAGTTAGTTTTTCATACCAAGCTTGCAGTGCTTGTTTGAGGCCACACAAGGATTTCACAAGTTTGCATACTTTATGTGATGTCCTTTCACAACAAATCCTTCAGGCTGGGACATAAAAATATTCTCTTTTCGATCTCCATTCAATAAAGTAGTTTTTACAACCATTTGATGGACTTTCCAACTATTTTGAGCTGCTAGGAAAAGAGTGTCCATATGGTAGCCCATTTTGCTGTGGGGGCAAAAGTCTCCTCATAATCGACCCCTTCCTTCTGTGCAAAACCTTTTGCCACAAGCCTCGCTTTGTGCTTGTCAAGTGAGCCATCAGCTTTATACTTGTCCTTGTAGAGCCACTTGCAGCCAATTGGTTTGGTTCCTAATGGAGGATCACCTAGCTTCCAAGTGCCATTCTTTAACAACGCATCATACTCCTTGCATTTCTTCTTTCCATTCATCATGAGAAGCAGCTTCTTTTAAGGAAGTTGGTTTGAGATTTGTAGAAAAATTCAATTCACAATCATAAGAAACATCCATATCAACACGTAAATCAGAGTCATCTACATCACCTCCATTTTGCCGGTTTTAGTTTCTAGATCTTGTCTTTCCAACCTCATAAGGATGAATACTTTCAAGTGTCTTTGGGGACCTTTCTTAGATGGTCGTTTGCTCCATTGATTGAGTTGGGACTGAATCAAGATTGGGTCTCCCAATTCTATCAATCACGTCACTTAAAGCATCATCTGTTGTTGGAGTTTCATGTGGGGGAGAGTGCGCTTCAGAATAAGATTCCACACGTTAATCTAGTATAGGAGTCCCCCCTTCAAGATGTGGAATCTGATTATCAAATTCTTGAAATGAATTTGCATCTGCAAATTTATCCAGTCGATCAAGTTGTCACTCAACAACATTATCAGTTTTGGATGTTTCAAGGAAGATTACATGTCTAGATACAATTTTTTTTTTTATTGAGTTCATCATAGAGACAATATGCTTGGAGGTGTTTGAATACCCCACAGAGATAAACTTATGATTTCTTGCACCAAGTTTGTTTCTATGTACCTTTGGTATTGAGGCATAAAAATTGGAACCAAAGACCTTGAGATGCTTTATCGAAGGAATGTGGCCATACCAAATTTCATAGGGTGTCTTGTTTCTGATAGCATTAGATGGACATCTATTCTTTATATATACAGAAGATAGAACTTCATCGATGATGAGCCCTAGGAATGGGTAACTATATGGGCTCATTCTTCCTATTATTTGCATTTAATCCACCATTCTCAATATTTTTGTGCATGTTTTTGATATATTTATGTTAATAGAGTGAATGGGGGTGGTCACTTTGCCATGTAGTCTAATGAGTGTTTATTGCAAATTTTTTGGACAATTTTGGACAAGGACCAGGAATTTATGAGAAAAATGACAACCAAACTCGAGGAAACAGGGATGAGGACTTATAGGAGGGGTGTCTCCTTCATTAATGACCCCTTCATTGAATTCTTCATCAATAACTCAGAGTACAAAGGCCCACATTGATGATTCCAAGGGGCAGCCATGCAAGTCAAGTAGGGTTGTTGTTATCTTTAGTTCTAGGCAATCGAGTTCCTTATGTTTAGGAGGACTGTTGGGAGTCCCCACTTGTATAAATAACAAGGCTTCAAGGCTCAGTAGGTTAGCCATTTCATAGTATATTTTCGCACTTTTGGGAAGCTTTGTACTTAGCTCATTTTCGAGCTCCTTTTGAAGACGTTTTTGTGATGTAACTGCTATTTTTTGGTAAATGAAGATGAGCCAAGTTTTGAACCAGCACTAATCTTTTCTAGAGGGCTGAAGCTCTTGCGTTAGGGCCCAACCCAAGCTTCCTAGCACCTCCTTTGTGTATTTATATGCTTTTGCTTACATTCATGACATAATTTATGTTGTTTAGGTTAATCTTGCTTTGTTAAATTAGGTTTCTTTTAATGGTTAGAATAGTTATTTTTGCTTCAAGCTGCTTAAGTAGTTTGTTGCAGTAACATAAAAAGATCCAAAAAGGCCACCAACAGGTCTTGATCTCATTTCTCCCTCCTCGGGACCATGATTTGAGGTCAAGGCACTACTACTGCCACCAAAAGCACAATTTTTGCTCTTCCAATGTAACTGCTAATGTGATATTTCGAGTTCGAAAAGTTGATCTTATTTTCGATTCACATACTTAGATTAGTTCCTATTAATTTACCATAGTTTTCTCACATAATATTCAGCTCATAAAGTATTGTTCAACAATTTTCTGGTTTTAGGTCAGAAATTAGGTTAAGATAGACAAAACTCTATTTTTCGGTTCTTGCTTTGGTCAGTTTTGAGAAGTAAGTGTGCAGCTCTGTTGTAGAACATTCCAGCTCATCATTCCTCCATAAAATAGCCAATACCAGCTCACCTCTCATAGATCCCCTAGCTCATTCGCCACATTTCACCAATCTGCCCTAATTTCTGCATTGTTTTTTCATAAAGCTCTTTTCTCACCATTTGAACAAATCCAACCATCTCATTCATCGCTGATATTCCTTAACAAGTTATAGACCCCTCAACACCTTCATCAAATCTTCATTTCACCTTTCCCATCATTTTTCCACCTTCAAACTTCCAAAAATCATTTTTGCCTCCTCTTCTAAATCCTCTTGTAGAATCTCCTGTAGATCCCCTGCAGTCTCGTGTAGAATTTCCTGTGAGTGATTTTTGAAAGTATAATCACAATGGAAGTCTCCAAAAGGGTACTAGGGACTTCTTAGTAACTCTCCACACCTTTTCCACCATCTGCAAAAGCCAACTCCATATTCCTTTGCCACCAAACCTCTCCATAGTCACAACGAGTCAAATCACAAGCATAATAATTCCACATAAAAACACTCAAAAGTAAAAAAACATGATTTCTTCTCATTTATCTTCAAAAGTATCTTGAATAAATGCAATTTATCTTTTCAACAGTCAATGGCACCCATTTCAGTAGTTTCCATCTCTTTTTGCAAAAGGAGGGTTAGTGGGTAAATTAGGGTTTGCTAAGGCTTGCTAGGGTTTGCATTTCATTTCAGTTTTCCTTCTCTTTCTGCAAGTAGAATAGGTCTTGTAGAGTTATCTTTCTTCCATCATAGTAAAATCTTTTTTTGAGAACTCATAGAAGTTGGCTTAAGCTCCCAGCGAACTTGCACCAGCTCATCAAGTGACAACCTACAGTAAAAGCTAGTACTTGTGCATATAGCGTCGTCGCTTCCAAGTTTGTTACGAACTATCGGGTTGGTAAAAGTAAAGAAGGAAGCCCGAGGAGTTGCAACATTATTGCTGCAATAATAGAGCTCACCACTCTTTTTAGTGTCGTTGCCACCGAAGCGTGAGAATATTTTGTGATTACTCATTTTCTTCTATTTTATACTGCAACATTCTGCTAAGTAGTTTATTTCAGCAAAAGTAGAGTAGTTGTTTCATTTCCATTCTGCAATTTCAATTATGCAAAAGTAGATTATACATTTCCTACTTTCATTTCAATTCTGCATTTTCATTTCAACAAGCGTAGATTAGACATTTCCTGTGTTCATTTCAATTCTGCAATTTCATTTCAGCAACCGTAGATTAGGAAATTCTTGCTTTCATTTCAATTCTACAATTTTCAATTTCAGCAAGGTTTATTTCAGTTAATTGCAATTTTTTGTTCAATCCATTTTAGCTTTGCAGGTACAAGCATAAAAAGACAAAAATCACCCAAAAAAGAGATTTCCTTTCATGCCTCGTAGGAACATAGACAATTCAGGAAAATTCCTACCCAACCCCCACCACATCACTAAGTCGCCCTTCTCTCGACTTTGGTGGCAGTGATCCAGAAGAACCTATAGGTGAACCTCCAGAGTTCTATGAAGATCCTAGAATAGAAGAGGAGTAAGAAACCATTCCTCCTCAGTCCATGGCTGAAAAGAAGAACATTAGAGGAAAATGGGGATAGAATAGAAGGTGTCTTTCCTATCCGAGAGACCAATGGGGACACAAAAATGAAAAACATTTGTTGGGTTGTGTTATATTCTTTCCATGTAGTTAATAGGGGGTTTGAAGGGCACCCATAACCCCACTTTATCGGGTCTGGGGTAGTGTCCAGAAAATTTTTGGTTTTGGGCCCTATGTCAGGTTGGGCAGACCCACTTATGGTTTTGTGCATGATTTTTGGAAATGTATTTTGGACACGATGGTTTTCAGTCCATGGTATTGAAGGCGACAGTCTTCGATCCATGGTATGGATGATTCGGCATGTATAAATATGTATTTTAAAATTGAAAGGAACATAATGAAAAATAAAGTTGGTAGTCCCAGTTTTGGGATCCAGGGGAAAATCTCTATGTATATGTGTTTGATGTGTTATGCTCTCGCATTGTTTATTTTTTGTGTTTTAGAATTCATATGCAGGTAATTTCTATACTGGGTTAAAACCTACATTTGGTATCAGAGTAGTTTTGGGTTCAAGGGGATGACTTTGTTACAGAGGGGTTTTGCTCCGGCCTGTGGTAAACCCTGTTCAGTGGGAGATCTATGAGATCAATTATGTTGTTGAAAGAAGATGGTGAGCAGTGGAAAGATAGAGATTGAGAAGTTTAATGGTCAATGTTTTGAGTTGTGGAAACTCAAGATGGTGGATCTATTGGTGGATAAAGATCAGTGGATCACGGTAGATCTGGGTTCTAAACCAACAGGAGTGTCCGATGAAGAATGGAACATGTTCGATCGGAAGGCAAAAAGCACAATACGATTGTGTGTCTCATATTCAGTATTGCTAAGCATATTAGGGGAAGCTATGACGAAAGCTTTCTCAGACAAGTTATGGACTTTGTACCAATCTAAGTCTCTGGTGAATAAACGGTTCCTGTGGAAAAAGCTGTATAACTTGAGGATGAAAGATGGAGACTCGGTGACAGAACATCTAAACACATTTAATACTGTGGTAAGTCAGTTATTATCTGTTGATATTAAAATTTCATATGAAGGTAAGTGCATCAGTTTTCTGTGTTCTCTACTAGATTCATGGGATAGTTTGGTTATTGCAATAGATAGTAATACAATTGCCTTGAAGTTTGATGAAATAGTCTCATCCTTGCTGATGAAGGAAATAAGACAGAAAAATACAGAGAGCCAAAATGGTGATGCCTTTTCTATACGAGGATGGTCACAGAAAAAAAAAAAAAAATAAGTCATCGAGTGGGAGATCTAAATCTCCAGGAAAACCGGTAAAGGTGGTGTGTTGGAAATGCAGAAAGGAAGGGCACTACAAAAGGGACTGTAAATCTAAAGCTCCTGATGAAGGGGAGGGATATGATGATGCTCCTTCTGCAGAGGCAAAAACCACCTCAGATGAAGGTGGGGATGTTTACTTGGCCTCTTTAAGTACACATGTAGATCACGAGGCATGGTTGATTGACTCGGGTGCATCCTTTCACTTCACTCCCCATAGAAAGTGGTTCTGTGAGTATGAGAAATATGATGGTGGTCATGTCTTCTTGGGGGATGACAGGAAGTCTAGAATCATTGGTCGCAGAAAAGTAGAGTTCAAGTTGCAAGGTTGAAGGGTTAGAAAATTTATGGGTGTTCTGCATATTCCCTCATTAGCCAGAAATCTACTTTCTGTAAGCAAGCTGGATGATGTGGGTGTAAAGAAAGTGTTCAATAAAGATACCTGCAAAATGGTTCGAGAAGAACTGGTATGGATGTGAGCATTTTGGATTGGAAATTTGTACAAGATGTAAGGTATCATTGTTATTGATGGGTGCAACATTTTCTATGGTTCTTGAAAGTGGACCAAAAAATCTAATAGTCTCTGGAGAAAAGACCATGTTGTCGCATCAAAGGCTTGGACATATCGGAGAAAAGGGCCTTCGAATACTTCATGGTAAAGGTATGGTAGAAGGTACGAGTAATAATTCTCTGGATTATGATTTTTCTGAAAATTGTGCATATGGGAAGCAGAATTGGGTGAGTTTCCCCTATTGTAGTAAGAGGGCGAAACATATATTAGAACTTGTGCACAGTGATATGTTTGGACCTGTGAAGATTCCATCACTAGGTAAGTCTATGTACTATGTATCATTTATAGATGACTTGTCAAGGAATACATGGATATAATTCCTTAAGAAGAAATCTGAAGTCTTTGATATGTTTAAAGAATTTAAGGCTCTGGTGGAAAACTAGATAGAGAAGAAGATAAAGGTGATGAGGACAGATAACAGTGGAGAGTTTTGCAGTAAGGAATCTGAAGAATTTTGTAAGAAGTGTGGTATAGCACGGTAGAAGACTACTCCATATACACCTCAGCAAAATGGAGTTGTTGAAAGAATGAATAAGACGTTGATGGAAAGGGCAAGAAGCATGCTTAGTGGTGTCGGGTTAGGACAAGCATTCTGGGCAGAGGCGGTGGATATTGCATGTTACCTAGTCAATAGGTCACCTTTATCAGCATCGAATGATAAGACTCCGCAAGAGGTATGGATGGGTAAGAAACCCTCTCTTTCACATCTAAGGGTATTTGGATGTGATGCATATGTACATGTTCCAAAGGAGAAACGAACCAAGTTGGATAGTAAATCTGAAAAGTGCATCTTTAATGGGTATAAGGATGGTTTAAAGGGTTATAAGATTTGGAACCCAGTCACAAAAGGTTGTGTACAACCAAGATGTGGTGTTCAGAGAGGTGAAAGATGTTATTAAATATGAAGTCCAACGAAAGGAACCTGAGAAGATAGAGTTTGAGCTGAAGGAGGAAGAATCAGACTCTACAGTAGAGGAGGAATTAGAGGACCAAGAGCCACAAACTCTAGCTGTGAGAAGATCAGTTCAAGAAAGAAGGTAGCCTGAAAGGTATAATCCATTTAATTTCTGCTCAAAATTTTCTTTATCCATTCCTAACGATGATCCAAGAACTGTGAAGGAAGCAGTAGATTCAGAGGATGGAAAACTATGGAAAGAGGCCATGGTTGATGAAATGTCATCTTTGCACGAAAATGAGGCTTGGGATCTTGTGGAGTTGCCGACTAGAAGGAAACCCACTGGCAGCAAATGGGTGTTCAAAAAGAAGACAAATGTGGAAGGAAAAGTGGAGAAATACAAAGCTCAGTTGGTAGAAAAGGGTTATTCCTAGGTGTTGGGAATTGATTTTGGTGATATTTTTTCTCCTGTTGCCAAGGTATCTTTATTAGATTACTTTTATTTGTTGCTGCTCCTTTGATTTTGAGGTAGAACAAATGGATGTGAAGACAACATTTCTTCACGAAGATTTCGAGGAGGAAATATACATGAAGCAACCTAAAGGCTTTGCAGCGAAGGGTAAGAAATAACTGGTATGCAAGTTAAAAAAGTCCCTGTTTGGGTTAAAACAGTCACCAAGTATGTGGTATCAGAAATTTGATACATTTATATGAGGACTTGGCCTCAACATAAGCAAAGCATATCACTGTGTCTATTTTAAATTAATTGGTGGTCGTGTTATTTATATGGTCTTGTGTGTGGATGATATGTTTCTCGTTGTAAATGACAAAGAAATTATCTAGGATTTGAAGACCCAATTGTCCTCCAAATTCAACATGAAAGATCTTGGTGGTGCAAACTATATTTTGGGCATGGAAATTAAAAGAGATCGGGAAAAGAGGAAGCTTTGGTTAAACCAAAGGAAGTATGTTGAGACAATACTGCAGAGGTTTAATATGCAGGACAATAAACTGGTGAAGGTTCCTATTCCTATAGGTGTGAGGTTATCTGCTAAACAATGTCCCAAGACACAAGAAGAGGAAGAGGACATGTCCCGTGTTCCATATGCAAGTGCAGTCGGTAGCCTGATGTATGCAATAGTCTGTACTAGACCAGAAATTGCACATGCAGTCAGAGTATTGAGAAGGTTTATGTCAAAACCAAGAAAGGAGCATTGGACAACAGTGAAGCGGGTTTTCAGGTATTTCTGTGGCACTAGTGATAATGGTTTGTGCTACCAAGGAAGACTAGGATTGGATAGAGTGTTGGATATTTGTGGCTTTACTAATGCATACTAGGCCAGAGATCTCGATTAGAGAAGATCTAAAAGTGGGTATGTGTTTAAACTACTTATAGGCATAATCAATTGGATGAGTAAGAAACAATATGTAGAGGCACTATCAACTATAGAGGAAGAATACATGGCAACCAATCATGCAAGCAAGGAAGTTGTTTGGTTGTAGAAATTATGTTCAAGTATGCGGTTAGTACAGGGAGCTCTAAGGATAGACTGTGATAGCCAAAGTGTACTTTTCTTAGCAAATAACCCCGCATATCATTCAAAGAGAAAGCAAATTGACGTTTAGTATCACTTTGTGATGGATACGATAGAACACAAAAAGTTGTTGTTGGTAAAGGTAGAAAATTTGAAGAATAATGTAGATTCATTGACAAAATCTCCGAGCTCTGATAAGTTCTCTTGGTGTAGAGAGACAATGGGCATTTCAGGTATGGAAAAATGATTAAGCTCTTTTGTGCCCCCATATGGAAAGAAAACAACAAGTGGGAGAATGCTAGGTTGTGTTATATTCTTTCCATGTAGTTAACAAGTGGTTTGAAGGGCACCCGTAACCCCACTTTATGGGGTCCAAGGCTGCGCCCTGGAAAATTTTGGTTTTGGACCCTATGTTAGGTTGGGCGAACGCACCTATGGTTTTGTGCATGATTTTCACACATCTTTTCTTGACGCGATGGTTTTCAGTCCATAGTATTGGATGCTTCGGCATGTATAAATATGTATTGTAACATT
Source organism: Pinus taeda (assembly GCA_000404065.3). Lineage (NCBI taxonomy): Eukaryota > Viridiplantae > Streptophyta > Pinopsida > Pinales > Pinaceae > Pinus > Pinus taeda. The sequence goes on along the minus strand of APFE030188182.1, from coordinate 132,474 downwards.
CAAAGGAACATAATGAAAAATCAAGCTAGTAGTATAAGTTTTGGGATCCAGGGGAAAATCTCTGTGTATATGTGTTTTATGTGTTTTGTTCTTGCATTGTCTATTTTCGGTGTTTTAGAATTTGTATGTAGGTAATTTCTGTATGGGGTTAAAACCTACAACATAAGCCCTTCGGCCTTACCCCACTTCCATGGATTGACTACCAAAGATCCTAATACCTTCTTGTTTGAATTTTTTGTTCTCTATCAAACCTATGACTATGCAGAAGATGAGCAGAAGTTGAAACTGTTTCCTTCCACCTTCAAGGATGCAGCCTTATGCTGGTACATGGGGTTACCTAGAAATAGTATCACAACTTGGGCTCAGATGTAACAAGCCTTTAACAGCAAATACCAGGACTACTATAGGTCAAAGGATACCAAGGAAGAAATCTTCCGAATGACCATGGGAAGTGACGAATCTTTAGAACACTATGAGGAAAGGTTCCAACTCAATTATAAAAGGGCCAGGTGCACACTTTACCTCAAATCTCTAAAGTTGGTTCTGCTCAGAGGAGTCCCTGAAGATCTTCTAGATACCCACCATTTCCTAGTTGGGGGAGACATCTACTAACTACCCTATGATGACATAAAGACTGTGTTTAGAAACTATTCCTAGTCAGCTAGAAAGAGAGGTAGGGGAAGTCAACCTTTAGCCAGTACATCCTCATCGAGTTCATCCCTTAGAAACAAACTTGAGATTCGGCTAGAAGATTTCAAGAGCAAGGTGAGGCAGTCTCTTTCCATAGAAATGGATACCTTGCATTTTAAAAGGAAACAAGAAGCCAAGAAGTCTTTGGCCATATTTTATCCAAGGCGTACTAGAAAGCATCTTAGGAACAAAAGTCCATTGCACTCTATAAACGCGTGTTTAGTCTGTGAAGAAGACCATCCTACGAATCAGTGTCCTTCCTTGCCTAGAATCAAAGTTGTGTATCAGGGGGTTGAAGGAGTCACTGAACCACTCTATTTTATAAACGAAAGGAGGCCACATGGACCCAGAAGTTACCATAAGGGAATGCAAAGGAAATCCCAGAACTATTACAACCCCAATCAATCCACTTCCATGGCTTCTTGGGGTCCCCTTGCTCATCCTTCCTAGTCAAAACCCTCTCCTTGGTCGTATCCTCCTCAATACCAGGCTCCTCCGGTTGCTCATTCGTTTCACTCTAATGGTCAACCACAACGTCAGTGGAATGCACCTCATCATGGGTGGAGGCCACAGTACAACTACCCTCCCACTCTTTCGCCTCCACCACCTACTCAACCACAACCATTACCTCCTGCTTGACCAAGACAACCCCAAATACTTGCTCAACTGAACATAAACCCCAACAACAAATAGGCACAACAGGTATATAGTGGAGAAATATCATGTCTGACCTATGCTATGGAGATTCAGGAGATTAACCTATGATCGGGGAAGGTTCTCCCAGATAGCCAACCTCCTCCTAAGGAGGATGAGGAAGAAAAATAGGAAAGTGAACCAAAAGTCACTCCACCCTTTCCTGAGAGACTATCTGGAACCACACAACCGACCCTAGCAGAAACTGAACTTCTGGGAGAATTGAAACATTTATGTGTAAAGATACCACTTCTCCAAGCCATAAAGGATGTGCCAATATACAACAAGATGATCAAGGAGAAGTGCTTCAGGCACCCAGGAAGATGCAAGAGAGATGCCCCAACTATCAATGTCATAGGGCAACTGTCAGACCTGATGTTGGGGCAGGTAATCTGTTCAAAATATCTACACTCTACGAGTCCTATAGCTGATTTCCACATCAGTGGCACTGTAATCCCCCAGACCTTGATTGATCTAGGGGCTACCATTAATTAGATGACCAGACACACTATGCTCAAGCTCAACCTTTAGGGTTCCCTGAGAAGGACCTCAACAATACTGCAGTTAGCAGACCGCTCCACCGTGACCCCTAAGGGGATTGTGGAAGACATAGTGGTCTCTATTGACTCCTGGGAGTATCCTGTTTATTTCCTGGTTCTCCAGCAAAAGGAAAAGCTCATTAGGTATCCTCTCATCCTAGGGAGACATTGGTTGGCTATTGTAGATGCCTACATCAGTTGTCGATCTGGGAACATGGCAATCAATAACATGCATATGTCCAAACATCTAGTCCTATATCCTCCTACCCAACCTCTATTAGAACATGATCTACCCCTCTAGTTGGAGGAGCAAGATTAGGATGAAGTCTATTCCGCACGATTTTGTATAGTAAAGGATACCATGGGCCCACAAACCAAGGATGACCTTTTGAAAACTTGATTCAGAATCCACCCCCCAGTGTGTTGCCATTAGAAGAGTTGGTGGAAGGAACCCCGACCAATCATGTAGTTGATCTCTGTGTGGCTGATTTGACCTCTCTCTGAGTTAAGAATGTGGAATTTGGCCTAGAAAGAACCTTGAAGATCAACCCATCCCTATCCACCTCTCACTAGAAAGAACTGTGTAGCTTATTGAACAATCACTTGGATGCTTTTGCTTGGAGCTATAAGGAGATGAAGGGAGTCCACCCTTCAGTATGTACTCATCACATTTACATTAAAGAAGATTGTAAACCAGTGAGGTGGCCTCAAAGGAGGATGAATCAAGCCCTTAACGACATTGTCAAAGAAGAATTGCAAACGTTGCTGGATGCAGGGTTCATCTACCCCATCTCTGACAGTGAATGGGTTTCTCCTTTGGTGCTAGTGCCAAAGAAAAATGGGAAGTTCAGAATCTGTGTAGATTATCGGGTACTAAAAAAGGCTACCAAGAAGGACCATTTCCCTTTGCCTTTCATAAATCAAGTGTTAGATGGCCTGTCAGGGAAGAAGTTCTTGTCCTTACTAGATGGGTTTAGTGGGTACAACCAGATCCAAATCAGCCACAAGACCAAGATAAGATGAATTTCACTTGTTCTTAGGGTACTTTTGCCTATTGGGTCCTTCCTTTTAGGTTGTGTAATGCTCTTGTCACTTTTTAGAGAGTCGTACTGAGCATATTTTCTGAACTGGTGCAAGATTCAATGGAAATCTATATGGATGACTTTACCCCTTATGGTTCTAACTTCCAGGAAGCTCTGACTAACTTGGGAAAAGTTTTAGCCAAATGCATTGAAATGAACCCATCCCTCAGCCTTGAAAAATGTGAATTCTTAATGACTGAAGGGACCGTGCTAGGTCATACAATTTCTCAGCAAGGGTTACAGGTGGATCCCAACAAGATTACTATCATCCAAAGGGTCCCACATCTTCAAAAGGTAAGAGATGTTCTGAGTTTCCTAGGCCTAGCATGGTATTATAAAAGATTCATCAAGGATTTTAGTAAGCTAGCCTCTCCATTGTTTGGCCTTTTGAGAAAATATGTTGAGTTCATATGGACTCACAACTATCAAGAGGCTCTGGATACCTTGAAAGGTAAAATGATAACTGCCCTAATTTTGAGAGGTCCAAACTCGACCCTACCTTTCCACAGTCACACAGATGCCTTGTATAAAGTGATAGGAGCAGCCTTAGGGAAAATTGAAGAGAAGCTATATTATGCAACATATTTTGTCAGTAAAAACCTGTCCAAGGCAGAACTAAACTACACTGTAACCAAAAAGGAGCTCCTAGTTGTAGTCAAATCCCTAAATAAGTTAACACACTATATCACTAGATATGAAACATTCATACACACTGATCATGTTGTAATTAGGTATTTGATGAATAAACCGGATGTAAATGCTTGCATCATTAAATAGTTGCTTTTTTTGCAGCAATTTGATTTGACCATTGTTGATAAGCCATATAAGGAAATGTTGTTGGTGATTTTTTGTTTAGACTAGATCTACCTATAGGTGAAGAAGGAATGGTGGATGATCAAATGCTAGATGAACACCTATTCTCTATTTCATTACTCTCTCCATGGTTTGATGATATAGAAAATTATTTAGTTTCAACACAGTTTCTGCCACACTTGTCCTTAAAAGATAAGAGTAAGATTGTGAGGACGACTGCCCCATTCACCTTGATTGGAGGTAATCTTTATAAACTTGGCCAAGATAAGATTTTGAGGCGATGTGTGAGGGAGCAGGATGTTTTTGATATCCTCATAGTCTGTCATGATGGGCCCTGCGGGGGCCATTTTGCAGCAAAGAGTACTGCCTTCAAAATTCTGCAAGAAGGTTACTATTAGCCCACTCTTCATCAATATGTCCGGAGATATATCAGCCAATGTGACCGATGTCAAAGGATGGGGAAACCTACTCCAAGGGATGAGATGCCCCTGTAACCTCAAGTGACTTCCAAGCCATTCGAGAAGTGGGACATGGAATTTGTGGGTCCTATCAACCCTCCTTCAAAACATAAATCTTACATCATTGCGTGTACTGATTATCTAACAAAATAGGCAGAAACAAAGGTGATCAAGGCAACAAAAGAAGAAAATGTAGCTGAGTTTTTGATGGAAAATATCTTGTACAAGTTTGGTTTTCCAAGAGAGTTAGTCACAGATCGAGGGAATCTGTTTACCTGCAATCTAGTCGAAGACCTGCTCACACATCACAAAATTAAGCACAGAACTTCCACCCCTTATCATACGCAAGAAAATGGATAGGTGGAAGTCACTAAGAGAGATTTGGAAGGAATTTTGACTAAGGTAGTGGGTAGGAGCAGAAAATATTGGGTAGATTGATTGGTTGAGGCCACCTGGGCCTATAACACCACCTGGAAAACCACCACAGGGTTCACACCCTATGAGCTGGTCTATGGGAAGAAGGCTCTTCTGTCAATAGAATTTGAATATAATACATTAAGGATGGCAGCTCTGTTGGACCTAGATCTCAGCCATGCACAAAAGGAAAGATTGCTTCAGCTAAATGGATTGGATGAACTAAAATTGTAGGCCCTTCTCCACTCAGAGGTATTCCAACTTCAAAGAAAAATATGGCATGATAGACACCCCAAAGAAAAACAATTCCAGCAAGGAGATTGGGTGTTGCTGTATGGTTCAAGGTATAAAGATTTCATGGGAAAACTGTGGACAAGATGGTTGGGACCATACATAGTAGAAAAATGCAATGACAATGGTTTAGTCCTAATCCAGACCATTGATGAAGAAGCCATCTCCATGCCTTTCAATGGGCATAGGTTGAAGATCTACAGGAAGCCCCTTTCCAAGCAAGAATTCATTGACAATCTGGGTAAAGCAGTCTTGGTAGTGGAGAAGGTATCTACCTCCACTCCACCCACACCCTCAGCTGAAAAAAAATAGAGAAAAAGTAGAAAAAATAAAAAAGATCCCTACGTGAAAACCTCTTGGAGGTGACTTGGGTAGGTAGTGAGGGTGAAAACTTCCTGGAGGTTCCCTAGCTGTCTCATAAAAAGAAAAAAGAAAAAAGAAGAAAAGAAAAAAAACAGAGAAAACTAACTTCTTTTAAATGCATTGCAGGTTGCAGGAGGATCACAAAAGGAAAAAGGACATGAATAGGCTACATATACCCTTCATAGTCCATTCCTCCATCTCCATTATCTTTTCTTAGGCCTTGGTCTCAGTAGTCGTGAAGATTTCGCATCCTATAGGAAACTTTTTGCATTCTACAGGAGGCTCGTGTAGAAATCATAGAGAGCTCAAAATCAAGTTTAGAAAAGAATCTGAGGGCCAGAAATTTGTTTAGAAGGCCTGTGGACCTCCCTGCCACCATCCATCCTCCTAATTCTCCATTCCATCCCTGCACACCAACGTTTCCACTTGCTTTTTCTTCCCTACACACAAGAAAACACAAAATTCCATTGCCTTTTTTTTTCCAAAAAAATATAATGAATAAAACAACAACATTCTTCATTTGTTCTTACCTGATGCTTTCCAACTATTCTTCCTTTCATTTCGAACCTTCTTAATTTGTCTCTTCAACCCCTGCTCAAGCATCAGCCTGAAATTTCATAGGGAGAAGTAGCTACAGGAAATCCTGTAGGATTCCTGTAGCAGCTGATCCATTTAAAAAAGCAAGCTCCAGAAATAGGCTCAGTGCAACCAAGATGTATGCAACATGCAAGGAGTAGCGGCTCATTGAAAATCACTAACATAAGCCAAAGTCTGAGCATGTAGAGCACGAGCACTAGCAGAAATTAGAAAATGAAGTGCCAAAGTCGAGCATGCAAAGCACAATAGTGACTAACAGGTAAGGGGCTAAACCTATTCCTCGATTGCATGAATATTATTTAGGAACTGCATGGACTATTGGGATGGTAACGATTAAGCGGAATGAGTGGCTAGCTAACTAGCCACCCTCGTTCAGTTCAAAACACCCTCATGGAGTTCAAATGAGCCTCGTCCAATTCCAACCATAGTTCAGATACGCACTCAGCATGTGTGGCCCGTCCACTCGGGAAGAAAAAAAAACTCGGAGCTGGTAGTGGTGACGGTGTATAACAGGAATAATGGAGGTGCTGGTGGTCAAGTGACATGAACTACCATAATGGCACTCGAGAAGGACCAATGGTCCATATGGGGATAACGTACCCATCTTGTCACCTCACCTCGTCACCACAGATCACGCCATCAGCTTAAGTATATTATGGTCTAAGCCTCCCCCACCTTTTGTTTTCATGCATCGATGAGTTCTCAACTGCAACACTCACCTACCACCTTCAAAATAGCGAACCAATAGTTTTCTGCCAGTTTTCCAAAACCGTCCCGCCTATCGGGTTATACAAGCGCACTATTGCATTCTATAGGAGCAGGAACACCGTCTATAGGAGCCTTTCTATAGGAAGGCTAGAAAGCAGCTCTGTAGTGGAAAAATTTAGAATTTTTGTCAAATTCGGGCTTGGAAACCCACTTTGCATGTGATATATCTATATAAGGTGGTGGATTAGAAACAAAGTATTTCATTGAAAAAGAAAAGGAAATAGAGCTTAAAAGTCTGCCTGTGTTTTCCTGAATTCCATATAGTCTCTCCATTTTCTTCTCTGCATTCAAAAATATGTTTTTCTTTCCTTTCTCATATTCTCCTAAAAAAAAGGGATGCAACCATAGAAACAAAGCCTGTGAAAAAACAAATTTGCAAGTCTGTCTACTATGTGAAAAAGAAACGTTGTGTTATATATTCCCTGTTCTATCAAAGTATTGATTTCTTCCAAAAGCCAATAAGTAAATTCAGGTTGAAAACAGTTTGAAGGGAGAAAAATTGTAGATTGATGTTGTGAAAAAAGAAGAACACGAGAAATCCCCTCTCTGGTTTCAGAAAGACAAACATCTGCCACTCCTCTGTTTCCGGTTTTGAAAATTGTTTCCTTCTTCCTCACTTGAGCATTTTCAGAAGTCACTAAACACCATGCCAAGAGGTTTTATGAGAAAGGAGCCTTTAAACTCTAGCAAATTGCATGAGCATCCAAAAGTGGTGGCCCTCTTCACCAGTGAAAACTGTATGCCTTTCTTTGAGAGAATTCATGGATATGATGAGGAGGTGATAGAGGAATTTTTAATTTCCTTAAGGCCACATTCAAAAACCCATGCTACAGTTAGTTTCAGGGGTCTGACCCTAGAGCTTACACCAGATTTATCAACAAAATCACAGGTCTTCCACTTGGGCTCCCTTGGATCAAAGAAGAAAAACCATTAGGACAGGTTAGTAAAAAGACATTTTTCAGCCTGATGAACATGTTGGAGAGGATAAGAATGGGGTTAGAATGACACGCTTACCTCATCCATGGAGTGATGTCAACTACCAGATCATGAAATATATCTCTTTTGAAGGAAGATTCAATATAGTTTATGGTTATCACTTGAGGTTATTGCATGAATTGAGATATCGGATGGACCTACCTACAACTAGAAAACTCAGTCTCCCATATTTCCTCTTCTAATCTCTGATAGAATGTGGCACCAAGTTGAATGCTGGGGTTCCAAAACAACTGGCCCACCATGGTCTCATCAAATTGTTGGTAGAGGATGCCCTTGACACCTACACCATCCCCATAGCTTGGGAAATTTTTATGAACATGTCTAGAGAAGATGACATCAAAATTGTTATTGATGACCTTAGCCCATTTGGCAGTGAAGAGGAGGAGAAGAAAGAGTAACTTGAGGAGGAAGTTCATGACGAGGCACAAAATAGTCAAATAGAAGAAGAAAAAGCGAAGAAACAAAAAGAAGAGGAGAAACGAGACGAAACCACAGTTGAACCTAAGGCGGAAAACAAAACAAGATCAAAAGCAGAGAAGAGGAAGAGAATAAAAGTTGAGAAAAAGAAGCCCAAGAAAGCTTAGAAAATCATTGCCACAGGAAAGGCAGAGACCTAGTAGGAAGAGGAGAAAACACCACCAGAGACAGTGGGGACAAAAACAGAAATAGTAGACACAGGAAAAACTGTAGAAGGTGAATAAGAAAAACAGCAGGAGGAAATATCCCCCGAAACACTGGCAAGGGAAGTAGTAGTTGTGTTTGCTGCATTAAGCGCTCCAGCTAAGCAAAAGGGAAAAGGAGAAAGATAGACATTAATGTACTTCAAATCTAGGAGCAGCACTAGGATTAAGGTGGGCAAGCCCCATCGACCATCAAAAGAACCCATTATCATTGAGGATGCACCTACTATAACAAGGGAGGAATCTCCCTCCAAAATCTCCATCACCTATGAGAGAGGGAGTCCAAATACCTCCACCTCGAAGGAAAGGATCAAATTGATGGACTCCAAAGAAGTCCTACAGGAGGAATAAACTTCTCTACATGAGACACTCACTAAGCGTAAAGAAAGTAAAAAATTGGAAAAAAAGGCAGGAGAATAGTCACAAGAGGAAGGTAAGAAAAACAAAATACCTAAGCCAAGCCCCTAGTCTAATTTAGGCTCCTATTACAACTTTCTAGAAGGTGGGAAGATCATCCCACAAAAATTTACAGTGCCTCTTTTCTTTTAACTAGAAAAGGAGAGAGTTAGGACCCACACCTGGATGCAGATTGCCAAATCTAAAGGGGTTAAAGATATAGGGCACATGGAAAACAAGTTAAGGGAGATGAGCAGAGAGTTTTGCATGGTAAGCCACACAGAGAGCATTAGAAAAGACTCACTAGGAGAAGGAAATGAATTGTTGAAAAAGCAGTTACAGGAATAGGAACCTCAAGGGGGAGACAAGCTTCCAATCTTGGAAGGGTTGCAACAACAATAGGGACCCTGGGTAGATAGTGAAGTAGCAGAGAAACAACAACAAGAAGAAGAACCACATAAAAATAGTGAAATTCTTATGAAAAAACAACAAGAAAGAGAATCTCAGGCAGCAACTGAAGTGTTGATTTTGAAAAAGCAGTTTCATGAAAAGAAAGCTCAGCTAGCCTGCATGGCCAGTTAGGAAATGGAGGCCTTGTAGTGCAAACAGCCAGCTAGATCCTCACACTGTATCTCAAAGGCTAGTGGCTCCAATTCCAGATTAAAACATTGGCCCATAGGGGCACAATCCCGTTTCAATATTATGGTCTGTTTATGGATTTATGTGATCATAGTTTATCCAAAGATAAAACCAAGCTAGCAGAATTTTACCTACTCAATATGGCACTTCCTCACATGAACTTATGGGATCCAAATGCTGCATTGGGAGACCTACAGCTCATGGCTATGGCTTCCTGGATGAGCCATGAGGAAAATAGAGCAGTAAATATTCGAAAGATAATGGAAAAAGAGCTAAGTGAGCCCTTGATGATAAGGGTAGAACCAACAAAACCATTGGCTCTCATCTGTGCCCATGAACACCTTACAGCCAATCCCCAAGTTCTCCTTGATTATGTTGACAGGCAAGCACAAGCTATTACTCATTTTGAAGATATGGAGAGATTGTTTGGCAATGACAACCTTCATGCATGTAGGAGAAGGTGGAACACATTGCCACATAGCTTAAGGATCACAGAGTATCACTCCCCAAACATAATGAGGGAGGCCATGAGGATAGTACCCCTATACAAACACTCAATGCTAAACTTGAAAGCCAACTGGATTGGTCTTAAGTATAGTCCTCCACTATGTTAGGACTGTTGGAAGGAGTTAATGAGGAGGAAGAATAGAAACAATGGGAGGAAGTGGATAGAAAAGAAAGTTTCCATGACAGAGAGGAAGACATCACATCATAGGCCTGGGATGTCACGGAAGTAGTTAAAGCTATTAAAGATGAAGAAATGGATTAGTTGCTCAGAGGATGAGCAACCCATTCAGCAGGGGGTGATGATGAGCCCTAGAAATGGGTAACTATATGGGCTCATTCTCCCTATTATTTTCATTTAATCCACCATTCTCGATAGTTTTGCACATGCTTTTGAATATATTTTATGTCAATAGAGTGAATGGGGGTGGTCACTCTGCCATGTAGTCTAATGAGTGTTTGTTGCAGATTTTTTGGACAATTTAGGACAAGGACCAGGAATTTATGAGGAAAATGACAACCAAACTCAAGGAAAGAGGGATGAATAATTATAGGAGGGGTGTATCCTTCATTAGTGACCCCTTTCTTGAATTATTCATCAACAACTCAGAGTACAAAGGCCCACATTGATGATTCCAAGGGGCATACGAGAAAGTCAAGTAGGGTTGTTGTTACCTTCAATTCTAGGTAGCCGAGTTCCTTAATTTTAAGAGAACTATTGGGAACCCCCACTTGTATAAATAAGAAGGGTTCAAACCTTAGTAGGTTATCCATTTCATAGTATATTTTCACACTTTTGGGAAGCTTTGTACTCGACTCATTTTCGAGCTCTTTTTGAAGACAGTTTTGTGATGTAACTGCTATTTTTTGATAAATGAAGATGAACGAAGCTTTGGACGAGCATTGATTTTTTCTAGATGGCTGAGGCTCTTGGGTTAGGGCCCAACCCAAGATTTCAAGAAACTGCTTTGTGTATTTATATGCTTTTTCTTGCATTCATGAGATAATTTTTGTTGTTTAGGTTAATCTTGCTTTGTTACATTAGGTCACTTTTGATGGTTAGAATAGTTGCTTTTGCTTAAAGTTGCTTAAGTAGTTTGCTGCAGTAATATAAAAAGATCCAAAAAGGCCACCAGTAGGTCATGATCTCCTTTCTCCCTCCTCATGACCATGATTTGAGGTCAAGGAACTACTACTGCCAAGAAAAACATAGTTTTTGCTCTTCAAATGCAATTGCTAGTGTGATATTTCGAGTTGGAAAAGTTGATATTATTTTGGATCACATGTGTGGATGAGTTCCTATTCAATTGCCATGGTTTTCTCACATAAGTTTCTATTCATAAAGTATTGTTAAAAAAAAATTTGGTTTTAAGTCAGAAGTTAGGTTAAGATAGACAAAACTCTGTTTTTCGGTTCTTGCTTCGGTTAGTTTTGAGAAGTAAGTGTGCAGCTGTCTTGTAGAACATTCCATATCATCATTCCTCCATGAAATAGCTAGTACCAGCTCACCTCTCATAGATACCCCAACTCATTCGCCACATTTCGCCAATTTTTTCTAATTTCTGCATTATTTTTCCATAAATTTGTTTTCTCACCATTTGAACAAATCCAACCATCTCATTCATCCCTGATCTTCTTTGACAAGTTATAGACCCCTCAAAACCTTCATAAAACCTTCATTTCCCCTTTCCCATCATTTTTCCACCTTTAAACCTCCAAAAACAACTTTCGGCTCCTCTTGTAGATTGTCATGTAGAATCTCCTATAGATCCCCTGCAGCCTCCTCTAGAATTTCCTACGAGTGATTTTTCAAAGTTTGATCACAATGGAAGTCTTGAGAATGCTACTAGGGACTTCTTAGGACCTCTCCACACCTTCGTCACCATCTTCAAAAGCCAACTCCATCTTCCTTTGCCACCAAACCTTTGCATAGTCACAACGATTCAAATCACAAGCATAATAATTCCACATAAAAATACTCAAAAGTACAGAAATATGATTTCTTCTCATTTCTCTTTAGAAGTAGCTTGAATAAATGAAATTTAACTTTTCAATATTCAATGACACCCATTTCAGCAGTTTCCAGCTCTTTTTGTAAAAGTAGGGTTTGTGGGTAAATTAGGGTTTGCTAGGGTTTGTGTTTCATTTCAGTTTTCCTTCTTTTTCTACAACTAGAATAGGCCTTGTAGAGTTAGCTTTCTTCCATCACAGTAAAAGCTTCTTTTGAGAACTCATAGAAATTGGCTTAATCTCCTAGCGAAGTTGCAGTAGCTGATCAAATGACAGCCTGCAATAAGAGCTAGTATTTGTGCATACACCACTGTCACTTCGAGGTTTGTTATGAAATACTAGGTTGATAAAAGTAAACAAGGAAGCCAGAGGAGTTGCAACATTATTGCTACAATACTGGAGCTCACCAATTAGCCCAAAACATCAATTTTACATTTCTAAAAAACATCATGGAGCACACTATATTTAAGATTGTCCTATTCATTCTTTCAGCTACACCATTCTATTGGGGATTATAAAGCAGAGTTGTTTGATGTTTGGTCCCATGTTGGCGAAGATAGTTTTGAGATTTAGTTGAAGTGTATTTCTTTTCATTATGAGTGTGAATAGAGCCAATATGAGATTGTGCATCATTTTCAATCCATTTATGAAAGTTCTTGAATGTTTGAAAAGCATCAGATTTGTTCTTCAATAAATAAACCCAACACATTCTGGTGTAGTCATGAATACATGTCATCATATATTTATTTCCATGTGCAGAAGGAATAGGAATTGGACCACATAAATCTAAATGAATGAGTTCAAGTTTTCTATGTGCTCTTGAATGTGAATCATGAAAATATTGTTTGTTATTCTTTCCTAGAATGCAAGCATCACAATGCTTAAGTTTCCTATGAATTGTAGGCAAACCAACAACACTGTTTTTCTTCAACAAGTGGAGGTTGTCGTAGTTCAAATGTCCAAATCTAGCATGCCATGATCAACTTGATGAAAGTGTACCTACTTCATAATGAGAATTGTATGAGAAATGTTGTGTATGAGTAGAGGTACCTTGCAGCTTGAGAAGCCTTTCTTCTTCTATTCTCCTCATGACAAGTGAGTGGTTAGATGCTTTTCTCACCTCAAGCTTGCCATCAATCATATGAATGGAGTGAACTTGCTCACACATGTGGACCAAGGACAACAAGTTTCTCTTTAGCTGTGGGAGATATAGAACATGTTGCAAAAGAAAGTTTGGAAGACCAGGCAATTTGATCTTGATTGTGCCAAGCCCTAATGGCTTGATTTTTGATTGGTCTGCAAAGTATACTGCTGCAGGAGCATTGTCAGTAAATTCTTCACAAAAATATTACATTGTGCCACAACATAATGAGCGGATTCAGGTGCTTTACCTTTGTCTATTTCATTAGTTTGACCTTTGGGTTGGTTTCTTTGCTGCTCAATTTTGTCCCAAGGGAAATTGCATGTGGAGGCATCATGTGATCCATTTCGTTTGCAGTGTATGTAGTGCAAATCTCACTTTTCTCCTTAAAAGTGTGTGCCCCTTGTCTCTGAGATATCTTCCTCTTCCTCTTTGACCACCTCTTAAATCTTGGGCAAGATTATTTTCTTTATGAGCAAGGCACACAACCTCTTTAGAAGATTCATGGGTTGTCTTGTTTCCAAAAACTTTCTCTCTTTCAATTTTTTTTTTTACGAGTCAAAGGTAATATATTTGAGATTTCCATTTGCTTGCAATGACTCAAGATAATTGGAGTAAGTAGGATAAAGTGCCTTTAGAAAAGTGATAAGAGGAATATCCAATTGAACCTTAGTTGCTTTGATATCATGCATTATAGATTTTACTTTTGATATAAGAGCAAGAGGATGATTATTTTGTAATTCAAGAGTGAAGAGTTTAATCATGAGTTGAACAACTTCAAGTGCAGAGTGTGAGTCATAGATTTCTTTTAGCTTTTGTAATGCTTCGAAAGAAGTTGAAAATGGTGAAATATGGTAACTCACCTCTTCACTTACATATGCTGCAATTAATGCATAGGCTTAGATGTTCTTATTTTCCCAAATGGCAAACTCTTTGTGTGAGGTAGGTTGTTGTGGCTCTTTGTCTTAGTCTCCAATACACACTCCTTTCCACAACTCATTGAAAATGATGGTGTGTTTTATCATGAGGACCACTCGAGATAGTTCTCCTTGCTAGTGAGAACTATTCCCACAATGGATATGATTGAATGCATTGTAAACTGTGAGTGATTTAAAAAAAAAAAAAATCACTTTTGCAATGTAATAGCAATATTCTTAAGAAAAAAAAGTACAATTCAGATCAAGAATGCAGTTTTGGTCAAAAATGCATTACTCATAAAAATGCAGTTCTGGTAAAAAAAATCATATTCGAGCATGGATTTAAAGGACTCCTATAGCTTATAGGTTTTGTTCAAAACCACATAAAACTAGAATGGAGCAACGTATGGAGGGAAAATTTGAAAACATAGTGTATTTAGAAAGGAAATTAATGGTGGTATGTGGGTACAGGGTGGAAACCAAACACAGTGTTTCAATGCAACAATTATATCACAATTTTGTTGACCATAGAAACATAATTTTGACAAAAAGATGGAGCAAAGAGAGGAGAATGCAAAGATGATGAAACCGAGGCAGTTAAGGTAAAGATAACAAGATAGATGAAACTCCAACATACATATGATTGCTACAACTGCACGCAGCAATGTTGACCCACATAAAGATTCTTTGTGTTATGTGAATAGATAGGTGTTTAGTGCTTGACAACTCGTGAGTTATTATGTGGTCCTCTTTGAATCGATGGTGGTAGGCAACCTTAAGTGCTCAAGCCAATTCACATATATAAATAACTGCACGAGGAGATATATCCATGTTAAGGCACCAAGAAACAACTCATTATTGAAAGAATTGGCACCATTATTCAATTAAAATGAATTTAATTATTCAAACGGATAGACAACCCTGGGGCAGTGTAATACTAGAACTTCTTCAAGGTAATGAAAAACTTGGGTATGGTACTAGAGAGGAGGGGTGGTCTGCGTATTACCAATGTTGGGAGGAGGCTGAGGTTACTGCCTCAAGTTATTCATTCAGCCTTGCTTGTGATGGTCAATATTCTGTGTCGTCCTCTCTCTCTCAGCAGCAAACCAGTTACTGCACTATACTATAGGGCGAAAATGCACATTCAAGTCAAGTTCCAAATGGTCCTCTTTCACAAGTTAGAGAGAGGAATATTGATAAGATTACAATAGAGTGCACTATACCACTAGTTAGTCACAATGAGGTAAAAGAATGCAATGGAGGTCGAAATTACAACGGAGAACTTAATGGGATAGTTTCTCAATCTATTCCTCTTGGAAGCAATCAGGTAGTTGCACCATCTTGCAAGCGAGCACTAGTTGTAGACCATATAATATCTCTAGTTCTACGAGTAGGTATTT
>APFE030188182.1:94828-109084 GCA_000404065.3 Pinus taeda | reverse complement strand
GTTTGGGTAAATTGGTACATCAATTTCCCGGGGTCGTAACTTTGGCATATGATCTCCGTTTGACGCGTACGATAGCTCATTAGAAAGATCTATCCGAGAACTACCACTTTGGGAAGGGCAACATCGGTCCATGGACCCATGTTGCCCCCATATTTCCCAAAAAACGTCGTTTAGGGCCTCAAAACGGCTCCGGAAGTTCAGGACCCGAAAAACTGCTAAAAATAGTAAGTTGTGCTACAATTAAGGAGACTGAAAATGCTGAGAGAAACAATGATGGGGGTCCAAATGGACTTGGTAGGTGGCCACCAATATCCACCTGGATCAATACCTATGCATGTGACAAAACCCTAGCCATGAGAAAAAATAAATAAGGATCCCAAAGCCTGATATGTTGACCATCACGTAGAAGGAGAGCCTGAGTGGACCATCACGTGGAGGGACAGTGCAATTCATCCATTTATGAAAGTATCTGCATGTAGGAAAAACCTTAACTATTGATTCATAATGAATTTTCTCGTAAGGGGCACATGACTGCAGAGAAAATCATGAGAGATAGAGCAATCAAGGGTGAAGGTTGCAGATGCCACCAAACAATGGGTAGGAGCCTCCGCGGAAGTTGGGTTCATTGTAAGAAGGAAAACGGGTACACATTTTGTGGTGTTTATTTAAATTCTTTAAAGTTTGTAAACCCGCAAGAAAATATTTTTTTACAAAAATCCTTAATAGTAAAAAAAAAAAAAATTCTACAGAAATTCAGTTTTAAAAATAATAATTATAAAAAATCTAGAAGAATCAAATTTGAAATGAAGCTAATTAAAAGGGTCTCAAGGGGTTTATGAAACAAAGTTAAAAAAAGAAAAATAAAATGGGGTTTATGAAATATGGGACAAAGTTTTTTTATGAAAAATGGGGGTTTCTAAATGAGGTTTTTTTGAAGTGTTTATTTTTCTAAATTGAAATACTAAATTTTTTTGGTTTGTAAGGAGAGACTATGTAGTGTATTATGAAAAATGATAAATTTGAAGTTGAAAATTTTAACAAGAAAAATAATTTTGAACTGTTGAAATTAAAAATGTGGGATGTACTAGTACAACAAGGGTTGCATAAGGCATTAGGTGGTAGAAGCAAGAAGCTTGTAACGATGATTGATGAAGAGTGGGGCGACCAAGAGTCTAGAACACTCAGTAAAACATGGATGTGTCTTGTTGATGATTTTTTATTTAGCATCATTGGTGAATCGAGACAATAGTAGGATTGTGGACCAATTTGGAAGGTATTTACATGAAAAAATCCATGATAAACCAAATCTACTTGAAGAGGAAGTTGTATACTTTGAAGATGAAAGCACGTATGAAAATTGCAGATCACCGGAATGTTTTTATTACTAATATTTGATAATTAAATAATGTAGATGCATTGAGGCTTGTTGTAACGTCTACAACTCCCTCCAAAATTTTGGCCTATTCTCAATTTCAAAGCCTTCCTTATTCTTGTAAATTATTGTCGCAAACACTAAGACTCATTTCATTTATCCTTTTGAAGTGTTTTGGTCTCGTTTTCTACTTAGGAAAAATGTTGTATTTTCACATGTAATTTGTCGTATCAAGTGTAAAAGCACATTATTGTGATTTCAAGGGTCCATCTTTGTGTTTATGAGTTGTCATGACTATGTGAACACATGCCGCACTCATTCACAAAGTTTTGAGCACTGTAGCACAAGTGGTAGTACAGTCGTCGTAAAGTGTATCTTAGGTGTCGCACTTGTCATAACTGGTCATAAAGCGGTCACCCACAGGTAGATGTATTGTTCATGTGTCATGGGTGATCAATGTTGTTGAGTCGTCAATTATTCTAAGTGTTAGATCACAGTCGAAGCCTTATTACTTCACATATAAATCTCACTGGTCTAGCACTTAACCATTTCCAAAGAGGCTTCCCAACCCTTCAACTTGAATTCACCCAGCCTACCTCGATTGCGCATTGCACAGTTCCAGTCCTCTAGCAGTGACCTTAACTCTTGAATCTACACAATTCACATTTCCTGCCCCTAAGACTGTTGCACTGCACAATTCCTAAACCCAAGACCCAACCTTCACCTCCATAATTGTGCAATCCTCTTAGACAACCTGACCTTAATTGTGCATTGTTCAAGCACAAGCCTCAAGCTCCCTCCTTGAGCTCCTAGACTGCACAATACCATAGTGGACTAGGCTCCCTTCCCTCTGAGAACTGTGTATAAATATCCCACAATGGTCATCCCCTCACCATGACCCATTGACTGCCAAAAACACACAGATATTGTCCCTTAGCCCAACCTGAAATGTGCATTGCGTAGTCTTAGGCCTCAAGCCTTAGCCTTGGCTACTGGAACTGCATAATGCATGGTCACCGAGCCCCCCTTTCCACCTTGTTACCTAGTTCCAGCTCAATCCATCAATCAAAATGTATCATCTCAGGCTAGGAGGTTTTTTGGGTTGATGTCTTCTCGTCATGAGTGAATTGCAAATACATGTATCTTATCATATGATGGTAGGATGAGGAAGAAAGGGATGAAGGAGGGGGACATGCAAAAGACATTCCTGTAGCTAAGCATGCAAGCTTATCTATCAAGGCAAAGCAAAGGGACACCAACTCGCGACGACAACTCAAGACTTGAGATCATTGAAGATTCCTATCACCAAGCCATGAGGAGGTGGAAAGGCAAGAGAATTCTCAAGAAGACATCATTCACAACAACAACAATGGCTTGACATTGACACATTATTCAAGCAATTCATATCAATATTGTCAAGTCGTGTATTGTCATGAGTTTTCATATGCCACATCGTCATTGTGGACCATGTATATGCCCTTGGTTATATATACTACCTCATTGTATGAGCAAAGGAATTTTCACCTTGGCTCCTCCCACAAGGCATTAGAGAGATACGCTAGTTCTGTTGAGGAGCGAGGAGTGGCTCCAACGCTCCACTACCGGAGCTAGTGATGATCATTATATACATGTGTCTTGGAACTTTTACTTAATATCATAATCCCTCTGGGCAAAAGCGTTCTTCATGCATGGATTATGGATACTTGTAAGACTATTATGTGAATGTTTGTAATTCATGTTTTCTTTCATCAGTGTTAAAGTATTTGAACTATTTCAATTATTTTGGCACTCATCTGGTGAGAATGTGTTGTAATTGTTATTAATGTTGTCGCATCCTTGTAGACTACTCTACTAGATATTCGACAGACTTTCCTTTACACATTGGTTTCATGGCCACCTCATCTATGTGGACTATTTTGCTTGATGTTGTACGTGTACTTCTTGTTTATGTGTATCTTTATTAGGGTGGTACTACTACCTCTCTCTTAGAGGCTCACTTATCCTCCCCTCCACACAGTGAAATAAATTAGACACACA
This sequence comes from Pinus taeda, assembly GCA_000404065.3. NCBI lineage: Eukaryota > Viridiplantae > Streptophyta > Pinopsida > Pinales > Pinaceae > Pinus > Pinus taeda. The sequence goes on along the minus strand of APFE030188182.1, from coordinate 105,675 downwards.
TGTCATTGAACACTCACCAGGCACACCCCCCCTTGCTTTTTGAAGGCACATGTGCACTCCTCTCTCTTGCCAATAGTTAGAGTCAAGGAAAATATATAAGAATACATGGAAACCGGGTCAATATTTCAGATGGGGCTCATACTCCAAACAGTGTGAGGTCTAATTAGGACTTCACATCGGGGAGACCCCCTTGGTTGATGGATTTCCATCACCTTCAACAAATGGATTTATAAGGAGGTCCAGATGATAAGTTGAGTCTATCGAATCTGGTCTGAACCTCTTATCTAAAATGGCTCGTCCTCAAATCTCGCTCCCGAGGCGTTTCTCTAATTTTTTCCATTTATAAATTTTCAATCCCCAATGAACCCCTCTATCATTTGTCTCAGCTAAAGTTTTATGGTGAGGATGGAAAGCCCTTAACTAAGCACATTTCTAATTTTTTTAAATTTTGTGAATCTTACAAAATCGATGATGAAGAATTTTCTTGTGTGCTTTTCTTCCTCACCCTTGAAGGTCTTGTTAATTGATGGTGTCATACCTTGCCACCATCTTCCATTCATTTGCTTCATCACTTCCTAGGGGATCTACATCAATCCTTCGATAGGTATAATTACCGAGATGTTTGTAAGAGAATCAATCTCTTAAGAATGAAGCTTAATGAATCAGTTGAGGATTTTTCTGATCGATTCCTTCACCTTGCTATGAAATTATGGAAGAAGATATGAATTGGAAGTTCTTGAAACAAGATTTTGAGAGCTTGGTTCTTATCACTTCACGTGGTGAACCTAAACCCCTTGGTTTTCCCACTCCCCCAACTCTTAAGAATCATGATACACCTTTGATTTCTGTTAGAGTCAATCTGTTCAGCCCTCCGTCAGAGATCAAAAACTCTTTGTTGCATTTCATTTTAAGTGTCCCATTCTGATCGATCACCTGCCTTCCATTTAGGAGCATCGATCCTCTGATGGAAGGGTCTTGTCCCCATACTTCACTCATGTCATTTACCTGCTGGTTGAGGTCTGTTCATAAAAACATAAGCATATACAGTCTTCTTTTCATAAAAATTTGCAAAATGTTGTCTTTAGGCTTTCAGTAGGTCTAGGGTCTCATTAGGATTTTGTCAATAAATGCTTCAGAGTGTCTGATAATCACCAGCAGGCCATGAGGATGTTCCTAATAAGTTCTCATTCCATAATTTTCATCACCAATAATGTTGAGAATGATTCTTCTTCAAAACTCTGTTTTGAAGAACAAATCGTGTTTTGTGTAATAAATATGTAATTTTTTAGTTCTACAACTTTTTAGTGCAGCCCTGGTCATCCTTTGCCAAATTCCATGTCAGCCATTCCTGCAAAAAATTGATTAGAGTTTCATCATTCCAGTCAAAAAAATCGAAGGAAACAACCAAAAAACAGAGTTTCTATTAAAAGTGGAAAGTGCCAAAGTGTAAACATTACAAAAATGGGTTTGACAAAATAAAAATCAAAATCCATGGCTATATGAGATATTTTCCATTGTGCAAGTTCATTTGCATGCCAAGACCGAAGAGCAAGCAATTCAAAGCAAGTTTTGTGCACAAGTGTGAAATTGGGTGACATTGGAAGAAACTTGGCGATCGCGGCGCATAGAGTAGGTGGTGTGGCGCACTGGGAGCGAACACACAGTGCAAAATAACACAGGCACGCCACATTAGGTATGCGGCGTGGCGCATACAGTCAAAGGCTCGAAACCACTCAAAATTCATCCAAATTGCCAATAAATTGCACGGATTTGCCAGGTAGAGCCTTCATCTTGGTGTTTCATCCAATTTTGTGATAAGCTATGGTGGTTTATGGATGATAATGGTTGAAACAAAAATAGCAAACCCTACCTCTAAAGTACCTCAAGGAAACTTGTTGTTAGGGTTTCAAAATCATTGTTTTGCTACCACATGCACTCCATCCCATTTCTCCCTTGTTTTCATCATTTCCTAATTCCCTACCCCCCCTAAGTTCATTAATTCCTTCTCCTATATTCTCTTTCCCAAATTCTCAAATCCAACACCTCAAACCCTACACAAAAATTCCTAACCCTATACATCAAACCCCTCAAACCCTCCTACATTTCCCTAACAAAATTTGTCCCAATAGTCCCTAACCCCTTACTATTTTCCCCCTTCCTAACAGTCCCTTGTTGCACTTTTTCCCCTTGGTGGCAAAATTCAACCACATCACAAAAAGGGCAGTCCAACACAGTTTTATTCACCAGCATCTTTTTCTCCAAGGCAGTTTGTATAGCAGCAGTTATGTCATCTGATTATGAAGTGGAGACCCAAAGTGACTCACCCATGGAGGGACATGCACCCTAGAGGCCTCATAAAGGTGGCAAACATGTTAGAGAAGAACCGACCACCCTTACAGAATTGCAGGCCTCCCCTCTTGCCGTCTCTTGTTTCCAGTTTCAGTCATGTTATGAATTTTGTGAGAAGGTTGCTACTTTTCAAGTACATCATGAGTTGGCTCGCTTATTTTTACTGCATTTACATGGTGATCGAGTTACTTTGGTTGGTGTCACTTTCACACTTACACCAGAATCTATCTCACGAGCAACCGACATACCTAACATTGGAGAGCCATGGAACAAGAGGCAGAAGATTGATCGGCAACATTATCAGCCATATATTAAACCTGGTTTCTTGAGGCAGCTCAAGAGAGTGTTTCCTTTCCGATATCTCAAAGATGAATATCCTCCACTAATGAAATTGATCATGAAGTATTTCAGTTGTGAAGGTCGTTTCTCCCAATTATATGCTTATCACATCAGGTTTCTCATGCATTTCACCTAGGTACGGATGATGAACATCCCATATTTTATATGCCGGAACATAGAAAGGATGACCATTCTTGTGCAGCACAAGACCCCTCGGCAACAGTTCAACAATATTTTCCATTTTGCTCTCATCAAGATTTTGGTGGTTCATCAGCTTGGATTACAGGGCATCACTTGGGATGATTTCATCTCTCGTGACTTTTTCAGATATTCACATGAACCTTCAAAGGTTGGGCATGAGACTGGTGGACCTTCTCATCAGCATGAAAGCCATGATCCACACACCGCTACTATACCGGTTTTCATTACTTATCAGAAGGGCACCAGGCAGTTGTTCGCGGTAACAAAGCGAGTGTTATATCCACCCGGTGTGGAAGGGGCCTTGTTTCTGACATCAACACCACAGGTACAGGACAAAGGCAAGAGGCCAATGTAGGACGAGGGGCCTTCAGGTGAGCGGGACTTTATTCTTGTTCAGGATGATGATACAGACATGGGCCCGCAAAGTGCACATCTTAGAGAGATCATCCAAGAGCAGCAGACAGAGATCAAAGCCTTGTCCCTTAACTTGGAGAGGGCTAAGTGGACTATGAAATACTTGGAGTAGAGGAACAAACAACTTGAAGATTAGCAAGCAATCATGGAGTTGCAAAACATCCGCGAGAATCGCCAAGCTACCCAAAGGCAGAGGATCGAATTCACTTCATTGGAGCAAGAGATTAATGATGATCGAGAGTCTTGGCTCGAGAGAATCAACGTCCACCTGGAGAGACTACTGGAAAAGGCTGATAGGGACAAAGCATTGTTGATACACATGGCTTTCCATTACAGGGCACGTAATATGAGTTCCAAGGCACGAATAAGGAATCTAAAGGCAAAATTGAAGGAGGCAACAAAGAAGCAAAAGAGGCAAAAGGAGCATGATCGTCTTCAGATATTAGCCAAAGCCTCTTTAGCCCAGCATGACAATTTATAAAGAAGCTCCAACCCAAATTTCAAGAAATTTGGAGCAATTTTTGCATTTTTGAAAATTTTTGCACTTAAAAACAAGTTTTGCCTCCCTATGCGCCGCGCGACGTGGCGCTCGCTTTTGCTAGAGGGCTCCAAATTTCAAAAAATTTATATTTTTGGATTTGGCATGAAAAATCATGATTCTTGGTGCATGGCCAAGAAATTTGGGCAAGTTTTGAGTCCTCAAGAGGTCAAAAACACTCAAAAAATGACCTCTCTGCCCCTATTTTGACACACAGGAATTAGTCCTAGGAGATTGAAGTTTTGGAGGGGCAAATGGACACCAAATTGAAACATTCCACTTGGGTTGGATAGTAGACAGGTAGGGCTTTCGAATGAGATATCATGAGATAAATTTGGACTTCGGGAAGGGCCTCAAATTCAACTACAAACTGGCGCAATGCATAGAGAATCAGGCGCGGCGCATAGAGGCTTTTTTTGGCTTATTTTTCACTGTACATCTCGGAAATTCGCCCAGTTTTGACTAGTTTTGCTTTTTGATGTAATTATTTCTCTACCATGATGTAATTTTAGGACCATGATGTAATATTGGCACATTTTTACTTGTTCTAGAGGATTCATTCACTAAAAAGTGAAAATTTAATGAATGAATCAGTTTCCTACCTTATAGAGGCAAGTTGTTTGATTGCCTAGATTTCAGTGCTTTGTTTAGAATTGGTTGAAACATATCCTAGAATGATGATCTCGACCTCTAGAGGCATGGGAATGGGTTAGGATTGTCTATATCATGTATTTTCTGAGTCATTGTCAGGGTTGGACATTTGGGATTGCTTCGCACATCATTGTACATTCTATCTCTGCATTTTTGGCTAAGGAAAGACCAAGGTTTTGCAGCACTTGTTGGGATCCATGTGGCTCTATGTTTTGATGGTGTTTTTCTCTATGTAATTGTAAGTTCATTGATGTTTATGTGTATCATTTTCCCTTCTCTTTTCTTCTAAAATTAAACAAATGAGTGATTAAGGTAGAATTCACTGGACTGTTGTGCTCTGCCTTGAAATTTTGTTTAATTTTCAATGTTTTCATCTATTTGAGGAGGACTCTTGACACTCTCTTGCCCTCCTTGGCTCCTCACCAGTCTGATCCATCCATTCATTCACTCCAAAGCATCAAAACAATTGTCTTCCTTGCCCCAATCAAAATTCTACAAAAAACTGTGCCTTGTCCCCGGACCCAAATTTGCCTTTCCCTTTTTCCAACAAAAATTCCCCAAAAACTCAAATAAATCCTTGCACTACATACCTAGCCTAAGATCAGTTGTAAAATCAGTCATCTCAAGCCCTATCGATTATCTTCGCTGAGATTGACTTGGAGGGAGCCCTTTCTTGTCCTCGTAGGGCTTGCTATGAGGTTGAGTGTGGTTTGATGTGGACCTAGAACCTTACCTTTTCAACCTGAGGTAAATCTAGGCTCTAACAATTTCGGAGGAGGAACCTACTACTGCTTTTGTGCCTTGTCCTCCTCCTTTTCCAATCCCGATGTGGGTGCCTCCATGTGATAGAAATAAAGTTAAAAAAATTACAAATCAAATTCCTAATCCACCTTCTCATTCTTCTCTTGCTTTTCATGATTTAGATTTAATGGGGGACATTCCAAAATGGCTCATGAAGCCTATCGTGAAGTCTAACTCCTCCATTCCACAAGATGATCTCACTTTTCATAACTCTATTATGAATTTATGTTATCCTCTCTCATCTACATGTCATGACTCTTTGTACTGTGATCCGCTTTACCAATCTGCTCCACTAGCTAGTTTTCCTCACTTTCTTGATTTTCAATTTGTTGGCCCAAATTGCGATCAGGTACAAGGTAGTTACATTACGCAGGCAGAGGAGCAGGAAGGTGAGATGTTTCAATCTTTCCTCTCTTTTTCAGAATCTTCCATGTCAAAAAAATGTTTTTCCATTCTTGGACGATTCTCAATCTGCTAATCTCGGTAGAGAATCGAATGCAATCAATTCTTTCAATCAATCCATAGTCTTGGGCAGAAATCATTCCAATGATGATGACTCTATTGGTGTATGCAATCACGAATGCTAAGGCATATCAGCCGAACTTTTGGTTTCTCATGAAGATTTTACTTTAGGTCCATAATCTTATTCGATCAAAGAAGATGTGCTTATCGAAACTTCCTCTTCATCTCATGATTCCTTGTGCTCTACCATCTATGATGCATCTACTTGCGCTGAAGATGCTCCATGTTCTTCAATATTGTGATCTGATGAGTTAACCTGTCAATGGGCACAAGTTAATGAGATAGTCCATGATGTAAATGAAAACAATTGAATCTTTGAGTACTCTTCCCAACCCTCATCATCTCTTCTCTTGCATGAAGACAACTCTTGAAATCATCTTGCTCACAAAATTTCCCCGATTTATTCATATTTGAATTTGTAATCAAAAGAATCTTTCCACTTGAGTAATCTGGTTGCTGAAGTTAGAAAATCAAGTAAAATCAGTAACATAGATGGTTTCCATCTGGTGAGAAGTGGTCTTATAGAAAACACTGATGGGAGCTATCCTCAAACCATGCATGATCTGGTACAACCTTCAAAATGTGATTTTATAATCCTAGAAATTTCTGGGACTCATTAGGGAGTCGAGGCACTTCAAGATCTCACACCTCTAATAAGACCCCTGAAATAAGTCAGATCTGGTTTCTCTCGCACAATCCTTCTTTTTGCATGGTTTCACTCGATGTAAGTCTCGTTCTCAAAGATGTTTGGTATTTCGGATGTAATCTTTCAAACTTTCGAGATTGTACTTCTGACAAGATTTAAGAATATTTTTCAGTTCTTCCATCTTCACGCAAATCTCTTGCATCAAAATCGGGTTTGGAATGGGTATCTCTCGTAGAGTCATGGAATTGCGAAGTTGATCATTCCATATACCATTTTTGGCTAAAGGGATCATATCTATCATATTTGTTTCATGATGAGTAGCCCCTCGATTTCCTTGTGAGTATTGTATCATGAATCATGTTCTTCATCGCACCTGAAATCCTCTTGAGTACAAATGTATGCACAAGTTATTGTGTGAATCAAACTCCTTTTTGTTAATTGCATCCTAACTAGTGTCATGTGTTTGTTGCACTGGAATTCCTTTCCACTTCTCTCAGTGATTATGATGCTAGTGTAATGTGTTACCAGTTACGAAGAGATCAATCATTACATTCCTCGCACGAATAATATGATTTTGTTATTCAAAACATTCACGAAACTGTTCAAATCAATTTATCTTTGTTTATTGCAAACTAGGAATCTGATGCCTTAATTGGTCCATCTGATAATCATTATGCCCTTGATGATTTTCATTTGTTTTATCATTTTCCCATCAATATATCCAATGATAATTCTTTTTCATCTTGTGATCTTCACCATTCAAAATCTAACTATACAGATTTGGATCAAATGGTTGAGGCACTTCAGCGTTCGTTGATGGTTATGGAAGGTCCTCACTGTCTCGACATGATCGATATATATGATCATATATATTTTTCCTCACAAGGTTCCCATCGTCATCACGTGCATTTACTTGTAAATTCACCTTTTCCAAGATTTCGTGGTTTTCAATAGAACCATCATGAATTTTACGATCCATTTGTTGAATAGTTGGAACGGTCTTACCTCGCAAGCTTCATCTCAAATAACAAGTTGCAATATTTCCCCATACTTGCTAAGAAGTTTGGTGCAGATGGAGACACATCTGCGATATGCTCCCAAGGTTTGTTGAAAGATGGTATTCATCGAAAAGTTAAGATGTGAATTGGATGCAAGTAGTGGTTGTGATACATCTTTCCACCCATAGGAAAGACCTTCAAAATTCTATGTAACATATTCAAGGTCTCATATTTTCCGTTGCACATTAATTTATATCCATTTTAATTGTTCATATCTTTGTGGATGTAGATCAGGAACAACTATGTTTGCTTCACCGGAAATTTCATTACACGTGACCCCGACCTACAAGTTGTTAGGTTAGGATTAGGATTAGCTCCATTCCAGTTTTTGCTCCTGCACCCATTCCTTTTGTTCTCTTCAGCCTCTCTTGTCTTTTCTCACTTTCCTTTGGCATTATCCTCTGGTTTAGTTTCCTTTTGCTTGGCTTCTGGTTTTCTATCCTTGTTGTGTGTTGTCATTCCTTTTCCTCTTGTTTTTATTTCTTGTTGAGTTTCTCCTTTTCTTTTCATCACGTGAATAAGCGTTGTGCATGGACCTGTTTTGGCTTCTTAGTTTGTGTGTGGCTAAATTCTGAAGAGTCTTGTGACACTTCAACATTTGGTTGAACCCACAACTTGTCTTATTTGTGTTGGTTTTATCTTTTGGTCAATGAAGTTCTGACAAAAAATATGATCCATCCATACGGAGAGTTTTGGTCCAACCATGAACATGTGTCTATCCAGGAAACTTTATACCTACAGTCGGTTCTTATGTTCTAGTTTTTCATGCCTATCCAATTCGTATAGAAGGAGAAGGGGGAAAACTAAACGAGCAAACCTAAATCAGAGGTATTTATATTCTTCTCTAAAGGAACAACCTCATATGCTCTCAATAATTCAGGATCCCTCTTCCGCCCAAAATGAATAAGTTCCAATGCACATTTCTCTTTAAAAAATAAACAAATAAAGGTAAAATAAGATAAAGGATTCCTGCATAGAGAGGTGAAGCAACCAACTCTGTCGGGGTATTGTCCAAGATCGCTTGCAGCAGAGAAATGTTTGTGTTCCTACATGACTCCGTCAGGGTACTATCCAAGCCTGCTAGTAGTGGAGAAACACCAGAGATGAACACTTATACTCTTAAAATATTAAGCTCACAAGCTACACTACCCTTCCTAACTCGAAACATTTTGCTATCACTAATTCTTATGTTGTATTCAACCGATGGGGTACAAAGGGGACCATGTCTAGTCATGGGGTAAGTGGAAAGGCCAATGCAATCTACATTATGGATCAATACTCCCCGAAGAACTAAGGCCCTGCATGAAAGAGTTAACCAAAATAGAGAATCTGGAATTTTAGGAGTGCATCGTCGAGTATTGTAGCGGCTACAACACCCTCCAAAATTTTGGCCTATGCTCAATTTCAGAGCCTTCCTTGGTCTTGTGCATTGCTTTCACAAACACTAAGAATCATTTCATGTATCCTTTTGAAGTGTTTTGGTCTCATTCTCTACTTAGAAAAAATGTTGTATTTTTGCATGTAGGTTGTCGTATCAAGTGTAAAATCTCATTCTGGTGGTTTTTCAAGGGTCCATCTTCGTGTTTATGATTTTTCTTGACTATGCAAACACTTGTCGCACTCATTTACAAAGTTTTGAGCATTGTCGCACAAGTGTCAGCACAATCATCGTAAAGTGCATCTTAGGTGTTGCACTTGTCGTAACTAGTCATAAAGTGGTCACACACAAGTAGATGTATTGTTCATGTGTCACGGGTGATCAATGTTGTTGAGTCGTTAAATATTCTAAGTGTTAGATCATAGTTGAACCCTTATCACTTCACATATCAGTCTCATTGGTCTAGCACTTAACCATTTCCGAAGAGGTTTCCTAACCCTTCAACTTGACTTCACCCAGCTTGCATGGACTGCACATTGTGCAGTTCCAGTCCTCTAGCGGTGACCTTGACTCTTCAATCTGCATAATGTGCATTTCTTGCCCCTAGGACTACGGCACTACGCAATTCCTAAACCCAACACCTAGCCTTCACCTCTATAATTGCTCAATCATCTCAGACAACCTATCCATAATTGCACATTGTGCAAGCAAAAGCCTAAAGCTCCCTCCCCGAGCTCTTGGATTGCATAATCCCACAGTTGACCAACCTCCCTTCCCTCTTAGAACTATGCAGAAATATATCGCAGTGGTCGTCCCCTTAGCCTGATCCACTGATTGCCAAAACTGCGTAGACATTGTCCCTCGGCCCAACCTGAACTGCACATTACATAGTCTCAAGCCTCAAGCCTGAGCCCTAGCTATTGGAACTACGCAATGCACATCACTAAGCTCCCCTTTCCGCCCTACTAATCGGTTCTCGCTTAGTCCATCAATAAAAAAGCATCATCTTAGGCTAGGAGGTTTTTCGGGTTGATGTTGTCTTGTCATGAGTAAATTGCAGATACATGTATCTTATCATACGATGGTGGGATGATGAAGAAGGGGATGAAGGAGGAGGACATGCAAAATATATTTTTGTAGCTAAGCATGCAAGTTGACCTATCAAGGCAAAGCAAAGAGATTCCTATCGCCAAGCCATGAGGAGGTGGAAGAAAAGAGCATTCTCAAGCAGACATCATTAGCAGCAGCAACAGTGGCCTGACATCTCCACATCATTCAAAAAGTTTATATTAGCAGTGGCTTGTCATGTCTTGTCATAATTTTTCATATGCCACATCATCATTGTGGACTATGTATATTGTATTCGTTGTAAAGTAGAAGCCCAAAGTACACATATGTAATATGGAGAGTCATGTAAGCTAAAAAGTCATAGGAAGTTAAACAATCATGAGTGATCCAGGTGGATGTTGGTGGCCACCCACCTATCCCATTTGGACCCCCGCAACTGTCTCTTTCAGCATTTTCAGTTTCCTTAATTGTAGCACAACTTACTATTTTTAGCAGTTTTTCGGGTCCTGAACTTCCAGAGCCATTTTGAGGCCCTAAACGACGTTTTTTGGGGAATCCAGGGGCAACATGGGTCCATGGAATGGACCGATGTTGCCCATTCCAACAATGATAGTGCTCGAATAGATCTTTCTAATGAGCTATTGTACGCGTCAAACGGAGATCATATGCTAAAGTTACGACCCCAGGAAGTTGACGTACCAACTTACCCCCAAACGGGGCCCACAGTTTGGCGTTTCATCTCCTAGGGTTAGGTTTTGGAATGTTAAGGGTTTTTCATTGTTTCTCAACAATAAATAGGCCTTTGAGCCTCATTGTAAGTCGGTTCAGAGGCATGTAGCCCACACATCTCTTCTCAGAGATAGCTACCATCGCCCTAGCTAG
>APFE030188182.1:0-91634 GCA_000404065.3 Pinus taeda | reverse complement strand
TATTAATTTCATTAAAAATTTCCTCTTGATTAATTATTTTCCTTAATTATGAGGACAAGTTTTTGACAAATTTCAAGACCCTTCTCTAAATGCATGAGAAGGGTTTAAATACTACTTAGATAAATCTAAAAATAATTTATTACAAAAATGTAGGATACGGTTTAAATGACCGTCCTCATTTCAGGCAAAAATAAAGCAAAATTAAAACTAAAACTGAATCTAAAACTAAAACTAGCAACTAACTATCTATGTATCTATTCCTTGTAGTCACAAGCGTTCAGCATTTGCTTGACGAGAGTTGGTTGGCCAACTTCCGACTTCAGCTGTCCTGCGAAAACAGAATCGGCAAGTGTTGGCACCATTTTCTTGGTAGAGTTAATGATACATTTGAGAGTCATGCACTGGCTGTGTGGTTTTACCAAGTACATCCAGTAAGAATCCCAATTCAACTTGGTTAACCTTTTGATGGACTCTGCTCTTTCTTGAGACTTTTGTCTCCAGGTTGTCTGTAGATGTTGTACAATTGGTAAATATCCTAATATCAGATTTGTCCTATGTAAATTTTCATTGATGCAATCAATGACGTTATTCGATGTTGTGGCTTCTTCTTCTACCGCTTGTTCTACTTTCCTGATCTGTGCATCCCACTTGTTAAAGAGTATTTCTTTGTGGGTTTCATTGATTATGGGAGTGCCTGCCTTTTTTCGTTCTTCTGTTTCCTGCCAAGCCAAATATTCAGTAACTCTTTTATCAATTAAATCGTAATCATGTCGCAAGTCCACGACTTGATTAGTAATTATGTCACTTATTTCGCAATAAGAGCTCCACTGTGATATTCTTAGGCACAATGTTTCTTTTTGCTGCAGGAGTTGATCATTTAAGGAAATAGATTCTGTGACAAATTTTGTAAGCTTAGGATCATCCTTGTGCATCTCTTGCATAACCTGTAACTGTTTTTCTCTTTCGGCCAAAATGTTCTGGTATCCTAGCTGCATTTGTTGAAAGTCCTGCTGTAATCTTTCAAGTTGTTTCTATGCTTCGCTGTTGGTGCTGGCTTGTTGTAGCTGTTGTTGCAAAACCTGTATTTGACCTTCTTTTTCTTTTAGTAATTGTTGTACCTCAGATGCTTTATCAATGGTCGCAGAATCATATGCTCCTGCGATCTGAGATAATTTAGTGATATTTTCAGTAGGATTAGTAGTGGGATCTTGCCAAAGGATATCTAATTGCTCTGCATCATGAGAGAGCACACTTTCCAATTTCCTATTCTTTCTTTGTCTTCTCACCACCGCCTTATGCTGCAGACTACAAAATACATCAAGAGGAGGAATTTCCTCTATTTTGAGCATAAGTCCAGAAGATGGGGTAATGGGAATATGTTCCATTTCTGGGGCATTGTTGATTGTCCCTATGACTATATCATCCATTGTCTGTACATTACTTTTAGGTGTCTTTGTGCTCTGTCCCTCAATATTGATTAAGTCATTGAATGTCTCCCATTCTTTATCCAGCTCAGTTCTGACTGATGGTGGTTGGACAATGAGAGGGGGAGGATATACCTATGGAGAAGTCAAAACCTATTGTTCTGGGTGCTCCTTAGACTGGGCAGTATCCCTTACTGACCCTTCACTTTTATTATGGTCACTTTTGAACCTTTTGGAGTGTTCTGATGTTCCTCTTCCAGACTTATATTTAGACCTATCTGTGCCTGAACTTCCACTCAGACTGATACTGGGAGTTGGTTCCCTCACGAGTTCCAAGCGTAATTTATCCAAAGGGATATTATCTAACCTCCTTTCTATGTACATTTTGAACTCTTGAAATTCTGCTAGAGGAAATCACATTTGGGCCAAATGCAAAAATTCTTTAAGTGTACTTTTATGTTGAAACATATCATCAAAAAGATCATCTTCTTTAGAAAACACTTTTATTTTGAATGCAGTAGTGAAATTCTTAACGATATCAGAAGGGTCGAACAGTCTTCCTGGAAATTTGAACAATCATAGACATAACATGTTCTCTACTTCTTTGAATGCATGGCCTAAATCAAATAGTGAAAAGGCCCCACAGGCCACAGGAAATTGCGGCCAAATGGCCTTCTTCTTGTCCTTCAGCTCTTTACTCATACCTCCCACTCCACAGGTCTGATAGGCAATCTCTCGTGCCAATAGTTTATCGGGGACATATAAAGGTAGGACATGAGGGGAAGCGAGACTTCTGAATACTCTGACATATGTGGAAAGTTCTTCTCCGAACCATCTCGCGATAGGGAGCATATCGACCTCCACTTTGGGAGAAAATCGTGGAGCATCTTATCATACAACATTTTGTGCAGAGGTAACATAATTCCATGACAAATCTTGTAGAAATACGGAATGAACTTGGAATCCCATAATTCTTAGTGATAAATATGAATGGTTAAGGGGTCCTGAATAGTTCATTTCTAGCCCATTAAAGGAAACTTGGAAATATAACAGATTGCATCCATCACATAAGCAGATAAGTAGAAAGGGGGATAAATCCTCTAAGTAGTAGTTCTTTTGGACCGGTAATTCAAAATGGTTGTGGCTAAATTATCATACAATATCTTAGCCCAATCCAAAATAGTAGCATTAGTGGAAGAATCCAACAATGGTAGCCATTCAGATGAAAATTTATTAACATCTGGCTTTCCAAAAAGTCTACAGAGCATGACAGCAGCAAAGCAATATGGGGAGGTGAGAGAACCAGTGCTATACATACCGTGCTTATCCTTTTTTAGTGGTTCGTCCCTTCTTGACCAGTCCTTGGTGCATTCTGCCAAATCTTCATTTTCTTTAGTGAACTTCTCCATGAACTATTTGTTATAAGTCGCCTGTGGCTCTGGTAGATGATACATGAGCCTCAAATCTTGTGGAGTGAACGAGCCAATGAGTCCTTGACCCTGAGTCTTAAATTTCCTGTTTGTGATATCAGCATTATCCAGTACTCATTTGACCATGTCCGTGTATGGAAGAATTTTGGGCCTCGCTGCTATCCGGTGCAAGAATGAACATGCTAGTTCTGTAATAGATGCCTCAGATGACCCGCGTGAATTTGCAGTCATCATAACTTCCATTACTCTGGGATTTTCTTCCTCGAGTAGGTTGTGCATGCTTTCCCAAGTAACACCGACATCTCTATTATAGGTGGTGTCTGTGTACAGCGGCGTCATTTCTTTATCTTCAGAACTCGGAGCTTTACCCTTCTTTCCCATAATATTCTGAACACTGCTATGTATACTTCTCTACTCTTCACTCCTGCAGTTTATAAATGAGGTAAGAGTAATGATAAGAGAAAGGTGACGGGAAAGCTTTAAATGTTGAAAACATATAAAATATATCACCCTACGTGAAATGGCTCTTCGATCATATCAAAACCATATTTCGTTAATGATTTCCAACTAACTCATTAATTAACATTAACGCGCATAACTAGGCATCAGTTTATGGAAAAAGTGTTTTCGAACAATGAGCCCTGAAGATATGCGATAAGGCAATTTTGCGATTTGCTTCGCAATATCGTGGATCACAATATCGCTAATCCGTTGCGTGTGGAAATCATTCATTAATGTGTTTTCTACGAAATGCAATTTGCGAGATGCGCCATTGCATATCGACTATTTGAGGCATTTCACTTTGAGTGATATTTGAGGCATGCGATGTGATGGGCATCTTTTAGTGCATGATTTCGCATCGTGATTTGGCAGTCTTAGGATTCCGCTTGTAGGAAAGCATCCATTACCTTTTTTACGATGCGACGCTTTTTTATTAAGGGAACGGTTTTGTTCGAACTTATCATAAAACTTAATTCTTTTTAGATTTTTTGGGTATTCTCCTAAGTTTATGATAGTAAGTGTTATTCAAAAAGGGAATACAAGCACTAATTTATTTTTTAAAATTTTTGAATAAAGGTCCCCACTTATTTAGTATTAGTGCTAAAACTAAATAAGAAGGGGGGTTGTTGCTGGCCACAACAATTGGCGATTCACTTGGAAGAACCAGTTGCCTCTGCTTTTCTTTTGAATTTTCTAAACTTCCAAAACAAAAAACTTTTCTAGAAAATCAAACTTTATTATGGAAAGATAAAGTACCTCACGCTTTCAGCTGTCAATGATAGTTTGTTTCTTCCATGTTAACTTTGGTTATTTATTTCCTAGAACTAGTCATTGCATTTACATCAGTCACTACTTGGTTTATAAAAAAAAAAAAAAAAAATGCTTCTCTGTAAATCAATTTTAAATATGCTCATTTGTCGTAGATAGAGCCTCTGCTGCCAATAGGCGTTTATAGCCTCGACAGGGTTAGCTGTTACCCAACAATGATCCTATATCCTACTTGGAGAAATATACGATTTTCAAAGGGAAATCCATATCCACACTTATTGCTTTTATTTTCTTTTAATCCTTAAAGAACAATGCCTTGGTTTGGTAGCCAAATTATGACAGTGCCATTCACTTGATTTATAGCTTTGCTGAACAAGCTGGGTCGTGATGAGACCCCTTGTCTTTTGATTGCAACAATCTCGAGTCATTGCCCTGTTGTGGTATGCAGTTTTGGCAAAGTCAGCAAGCTATAATATCTATGATCATGATAAGTCAGATTGTGATGAGACCTCTTATTCTTTAAGTCAAAGTGTATTGCTGGATTATTCCCTGAAGCTCGTAATTCCTTAAGTGGGGAGGATGTCATTGTTTCCTTAAGAATAGCTCTGGATGACAATGGTATGGTTTTTGGAAAGATATTTTCTACAGAGGATCTTCGTTTTGTTATTGATACCTTTCATTTGACTGATATAAAACAAATTCCCACTAAAGGTCGCTTTTTATCAAAATTTTCAAGGTTGAAACTAGTATCATTTTCAGGCTTATAGCCTTTGACTGTATCTTTCAATAATAATGACCAATTTTCTAAATCAGTTCTATTTATACAAGTGAAAAACAAAATCTAAAAGAAATACTTGTCTTTTTCGTGAATTCCAAATGTAACCATTTACAACTGGTTTTATTATCAAAATAAAGGAAAAACTAATTTACAAAAATAGAAGAATGATCTCCTATGGAAAGTATTTTTTGAGGATCTGTCCATTAACAGGTAAAGATTCTCTTTTTCTTGTTAAATCCTGTAACATAAAAGTAGATGGACATATGATTTCTGCAATTTGGAAAGGGCCAAGCCACATTCGTTGAAATTTCGTATGTTTGCCCTTTTCCTCGTGAGCCTTGTCCCATTTTAAAACTAGATCTCCAATCTGAAAGTCCTTTCTGGATATCATGTTTGAATCAAAAGAAGCTTTTACTAATGCTTGGTGATGAGCACGAGTTATTTTAGCCTATTCTCGTTGCTCTTCTAGCTTAAGGATTTGCAGTTGCCTTAGTTGTAAGGAAGAGGTTGGTGTTTCATCAATATATTGGACTAAGGCCAAAGAGGGAATCGCTAGATGAGTTGGAAGGACCACTTCTTTCCCATAAACTAAATTAAAGGGAGAAGTGCCAATGGAGGCTTTCTACGTTATTCGGTCTGCCCATAGAGCATATATTAAGGATTTGTGCCAATTCTTATGAGTTTGATCAATGGTTCACTCAATGATTCTGATTAAGTTCTTATTCATAGATTCAGCTAATCCTTTCCCCTGTGGGTAATAATTGGTAGAGTATTTAAGTTTAAAACCTCTTTTGAGTGAAAATTCAGTCATAGCAGTGAAAAAAAAATACGATGCATTATCAAACATCAAAGTAGAGGGTAAACGAAACCTGGTGATTATGAACTGATCTATGAAATCAATGATGTGTTCGGCATTAGCTGTCTTGAGAGAAACTGCTTCTACCCATTTAGTAAAATAATATGTAGCTGTAAGGATATATCTATGTTGTTTAGAAGAGTGAGGAACGATCTCACCTATTATATCCAATCCCCAATGATCAAAAGGCTGCTCAATGTTGACTGGTTACAAAGGCAACAATGGTTTCTTTTGTCTCCCAATAGCAGCTTGACAAACTTGACATTTCCTTACGTAGCTATGTGCGTCCTTGAATAGTGTAGGCCAATAATATCCAACACGTAAGATTTTATGTGCGGTAGCATCTCCAACATAATGTCCACCTGCTGGTCCATCGCGGAGTTCCTGCAACACTTTTTCAACTTCAGATTTCTCAAGACATCTAAGGAGAACAAAATGATAATTCATCCTAAAAAGTACATCATTCACGAGCTGATATTGTTTAGCCTTCAACCTTAAGGCTCTTTTCTTTGTATAATCTACGTTTGAAGGAGCATATCCATTCTTTAGATAAAATATGATATCAGCGTATAATGATTCGACATCATTTAGGCTTACCTCGTACATTTGTTCTTCTGCAGATGGTATTTCGAAAATAAGCGATGCTCCAGCCAACAGTTTGCAAAAGCCTTGACCTTTTACAATATTTGTTGGTTTAATT
The DNA here is from genome assembly GCA_000404065.3 of Pinus taeda. Lineage (NCBI taxonomy): Eukaryota > Viridiplantae > Streptophyta > Pinopsida > Pinales > Pinaceae > Pinus > Pinus taeda. Next base: position 85,177 of record APFE030188182.1, on the reverse strand, counting down.
TCTGCGTCGTATTCTTGTAAGACAGTAACCCAATTGGCTCTTTTCTCACCCATGTCTTTCTGTACTAAGAGATTTCTTACCGCTGGAAACGATACTATGATTTTTGTATGGGTTTTAAGCAGAAAGGGTCTGAAATTTTTGATCGCTTTAAAAATAGCATAAGCTTGTTTTTTGACGTCTTAATAGTTTAATTCAGCCCCTTGTAGATTTGAACTGAAAAAGGCAATTGGGGCTTCCGCCTTGTCTTGATTTGCTTGAGTGAGTATCGTAGCATATGATCTATCAAAGGCAAATGTATACAAAATTAAAGGGTCTGAAAAATTTGGAGTTGCTAAAGATGGGGCGTTAACAATCACTTGCTTAATCAGATTGAATGCTTCATATTCGTCTTGGCCCCATTTGAAGATTGAATTATTTTTAATCGTTGCCTGTAAGGGAGATACGATCCTTGAAAAATTTGGAACAAATCTCTTAACAAAATTAATCTGGCCAAGGAAAGATTGCATAACTTTCTTGTTTTGAGGCAAGGATATTTCAGAAATCTCCTTGATTCTGTCGGGATCAATATGGATTCCAGATTTTGACACTATAAATCCAAGAAGTTTTCCTTCACTTAATGCAAATAATGACTTTTTCGGATTAAGTTTAATTCCATACCTTAGACAATGTTAGAAGATCTGTTTTAAATCTCTGAGATGATTGCCTCATTTTTTGGAATATATAGTTATATCATCCAAGTAAATTACTATTGATTTATTTACTAATCCCTTAAATGCAGTGTCCATGGCCCTTTGAAATGTAGCACCAGCGTTGATCAAACCGAAAGGCATCTTTTGATATGCATAAGTACCCCATTTGGTTCTGAATATGGTCTTTAATTGATCGTCGGGATGGACCAAAACTTGGTTATAGCCGAAGAAACCATCTAAAAAGGACATTAATTCTGATCCTGCAACTTCCTGTAATATTTGCTTCATGGGAGGCAAAGGAAAATTATCCTTTTGGCAGGCTTTGTTAAGATTTCGAAAGTCAATGCAAATTCTAATGTCTTCGTTTTTATTTCTAATGGGAACCATATTGGAAACCCATTTAGAATGTCAAACGGGAAAAATGATTTTGGCTTTCAATAACTTATTGAGCTCAAATTTGATCTGGTTTTATAGGTTAGGATGGATCTTTCTCAGCTTTTGTTGGACAGGTTTTTCATCATTTATCATTGGGATGGTATGTGTAATGATAGAAGTGTCGTAAGTCTTAAGTTCATCGTAGTTCCAAGCAAAGACACTTTTGTATTGTTTCAAGAGACAAACATACACTAATCTTTCTTTGGGGGCTAGGCCAAGACCTTGATTGATATTCTACGGCTTGGAATCAATTCCTAGATTTACTAATTCATAGTTCAGAGTTGAACTTTGAAGTTTTGAATTGGTAGATCTTTTGAATCGATCTTTCAAATCATATAGGTCTTCCAATTTGACTATTGACTTTGGCATAGCATTATTAGTGCTATCTTGTTGCAATTGTCTGTCATGTTGGTCGTCATAAATTATATGATTGGTGTAAGATCCATTTGATGTGAGGAAGCTTACAATATCAGGATCATCGTTGAAAATTCTCCAATTGGTAATGTTATTAGGAATCGAAGGACTAAATATTAATTCGATTGAAAATCTATAGGAGCTAAAGTCTTCTGAGGGAATGAGCTTGGAAGCTACGTTTGCCAAGAGGTCAGCACTAGCATTTTGGAGTCTGGGAATTGATGAAATATTGAATGATATAAAATGTTCAGTCAGATCATGTACTAAAGATTGATAATGATTTAAATGACATGATAGACAATGTATAGTATTTCATACCTATCTGATAACAATTTCAGAATCTCCAAAGACTTGTAGGTGTTTGATATCTAATATGATTGCTTTGTATAATCCTTGGACTAAAGCCTCGTATTCTGCAATATTATTGGTGCAATCAAACTCGAGTCTACAAGTTATCATAGTTTTGTTTCCCTCTGGATTGATTAATACGCATCCGACCCCTGCTCCTTCGTTAAACTTAGAACCGTAAAAAAATAACTTCCAAAATAAAGATTTATTTACAAGACTATCTATAAAATTAATACATTTATAACTATCTGTTTGAGAAAAATTTTCCACTTGAGATAAAATAGAATGTTCTAAGTAAGGTGAAGTATGAGCATTAAAATTTCCTAAGAAAGAATCAACAAAATAGTTTCCAATTATATTGTTGTTGTATGCTACAGGTTCGTTTTCTCCTTCTAATTTTTTTACTATGTATTTTTGATGTCTTTCTCGCTCAACCTTTATTTGATTTGGTTTACCATTGTAAGGGAGCCACACATGCGACCAATAAGTTGCAAAATATCCATGAAGCTTTTCAGACCAATCTCTGCTAAGAATTAAGCCATAAAATTTTGGAATATCTACAACTAAAATGTCGATAACTTGACATACCTTCGGATTAGATGACAACCTTAGGGTAACCTGATTTAGTTCGTCGATCACTTCAACTTGCGATCGGTCGAGCTGAACTATGCGTACTGCTAATTTTTGAGGTTGAACGTTCAACTTTACACATATTGATTTAGGTAAGATATTACATGAAGGTCCTAAATCCACTAAACAATTATGCAAATTTTTGTTGAAAACTTTGTAAGTAAGAAGAAATGGGGGAGGATGAGATCTTGACCTTCCTCCAATTAAAGCGATATCATTTGGATCAACTTTATTAGTCACATTAGTTGGAGGTCTTCCCATCTCATGGGAAGCTTGCGAGATTACAGCGACGGGAAGAGGTGCAACTGGTACTACGTGTAACTCTCTCAAAAGTATCTTTTGCTGATGTTTTAACTTGCTCAATTCATAAAAAGTGATGTTATCCCTAGTCTTCTTCATGTCTTCTATGATATTATACTCCATCTCATCAGAAACAATCAACGTTTTAGATGGAGTTGGTGAATCTGTTTGGGCTGGGCTTGTTTGAGGCGCTTTGGGTGACATTTTCTTAGCTGCGACTTTATCCTTAGGCATTGAGCTTGCGTTATTTGGCTTAGGAGTAGGTTGAGGAGGATCGAGTTGATTTCTACTTCTAGTACTGACCGGAAATGCCTCTTGATCCTCTTCATCTGGGAGGATGAAATCCCACATAACTTGTACTTCTACAACTTCTTCTTCATCGGTAGGCTCTTCGTTAGCAATTTCCTCTTCTTCTTCTTCTAATTCAGCATTTGTAATAGCATTCGGAGGCTTTGAATCAGTCGAAGGATTTATTCTATAAGGCTTGTATGGCTTTTCAGAAGAAGTTTCTGCTACTTGTTTCTTAAATTCAATCATTTCGTTAGACATGGTTTTCAAAACTTTCTGAAATCCTTCTAAATCAATGGGTCTTTCGATTTTTTCTTTGGATCTTCTTTAAAAGTAACCTTCTTAGATTTTCGTTCATCAATGTTGTTTTTCTTTTCTAAGGCTATGATATGTTTCTCAACCGCTATTGCTTCCTTCATATTGTCAGCTAAAGTTGTTTTGTTAGCCCTATCGACAAAGATTGCTATGTTTGATGGAAGAGCAGATATGTACCATTCACTTCGAACTTCTTCACTAGGCTTGGAAGCAGTAGGAATTATGTTCAACAGTTTATTGAAACGTGAGTTAAAATCTTTGATAGATTCCCTTGACTCAGCCCTAAGGTTAGACAGGTCATTGATCAATGTCGCAGTAGACCTGTCATCACCAAACTTAGTCAAGAATTGTTCTTGGAAAATATCCCAACTAGTAATAGATCCAGATGGTAATGAGAAATACCATGATCCGGCTGCTCCTTGCAAAGTGTAAGGAAAGAGCCGGACAACAACGTCTTCATTAGTAACCCCATTGAGATTTATAGATAGCATAAAGTTGTTTATATGTTCTTCCGCTAGCATGTCTGCTTTAGGATTAAACTTAGGCAACCATTTTTCAGGATGGGCCGGTATTTGACTCAAGGGCGCAGGCATTAAGACTGCCTCTGGGTTATTCCATGGAGTTTGGGCCATCGTTGAACTACTAACAAAGGAAAGCACAGAAGATGATCCCTACGATTGGGAATATGAGGATATTATAGTTCCAGATGATTGAGAAGGAGATGTGGAAGTTCCAGTGGACTGGTGGACAATAATCTGAAGTGGAGGGATGGATTGTTGACTTCGCGATGGAGAGGTTGAGATGGATGATGATGACGAAAGAGTCTCGCTATCAGACCATTTAGGTGATTTCCTTGCTCTCTTCGTTGTAGGTAGAGGTAACTCCTTTGGTTCAATACCAAACTTTTCGCTCTTCAATCTGGTAAGAGGATGAGCAGGTTTATATTGCGAAGTCACATTACCTTGAGATTTTTCAGATCTTTGGGGTGATATAGAAAATCATTGAAGTTTATGCATCAAAGATTCAACTTCAGGAGGTTCTATAGTAGGTTTCTCTGAAATGTTCGGGTTTGTGGTAGTGGTTGTTGTTTTATCGACTTCTTGCTCAAGACTTAAAGATTCTAAATGCGATGGGGAAGTCAGGGGAGATGGTGAGGACGATTTACTCTCAGAATGGTATTTAGATTTAGATTTACTTGCCATTCACAGTTCTGGGCCCTCCTTCTAGCAGAAAATATGTTGAAGCCCCGAAAATCGGGTCTACAACAAGGAGGATACCCAACCGGTCTGGACCTTGGGTAGCAGCTCCTTATCTGTTTGGTATAGTGAGTCTAACTGCGGATATGGGACCAGTTTCCCAATTTATGTGTGTGTGTGTTGAGAATTGATATTTCCTTCCTAATAATCTCTAAGTAAAATGCTTTTATTCTAAATCTAATGTAATTGTATTCTAATGAACAGAAATATCTAATTCTAAAACTAACTTGGGATTTAATCTTTCAGTTATGCGATCTAAAATGATTTAAAATGGAAATTGGTAATAAATATCATTCAACTGCTATGAGAAAATAATTCAATAAAGATAAACCATTTCGTATAAAAAGTTAGACGAAACAATTGTGAAAAACATATTGCATAATAAGTTACTCATATATTAAGCATAAATAAATAGCTATCATCGTACAGAAGTGCCAAATGATAACTCAAGCATTCAAGCATTCATATATAAATAACTGAACATGAATATCACCTTAACACATAAGCAAAAATAGTTAAGAGATAAAAGTATCATTTATAACTAGTTCTACTCATGAGCTCCAGCAATAATGATCTATCTCTTCTTAATCCAACATCTACTAAGAGTAAAAAGTGCAACATCAGTGGTAGATATTAAATGCAGATATCAATAAATCTTGTTCCATTCATTCATCAAAACCTCCTCGGAGGGTACAAAAGTGCATGTTCTGAGGACAAGTTTTGGACAAATTTCAGGACCCTTCTCTAAATGCATGAGAAGGGTTTAAATACTACTTAGCTAAATACAAAATTTATTACAAAAATGTAGGATACGGTTTAAATGACCATCCTCATTTCAGGCAAAAATAAAGCAAAATTAATACTAAAACTGAATCTAAAACTAAAACTAGCAACTAACTATCTATGTATATGTTCCTTGTAGTCACAAGCATTCAACATTTGCTTGAGGAGAGTTGGTTGGCCGACTTCCGACTTTAGTTGTCCTGCGAAAATGAAATCGGCAAGTGTTGGTGCCATTTTCTCAGCATAGTTAATGATACATTTGAGAGTCATGCACTAGCTGTGTGGTTTTACCAAGTACGTCTAGTAAGAATCCCAATTCAACTTGGTTAACCTTTTGATGGACTCTGCTCTTTCTTGAGCCTTCTATCTCCAACTTGTCTGTAGATGTTGTACATTTGGTAAATATCCTAGAGTGGTCTCTGATATTAGATTTTCCCTGTGTAAATTTTCATTGATGCATTCAATGATGTTATTTGCTGATGTGGCTGCTTCTTCTGCTGCTTGTTCTGCTTTCCTGATCTGTGCATCCCACTTGTTAAAGAGTATTTCTTTGTGGGCTTCATTGATTATGGGAGCGCCTGCCTTTTTTCCTTCTTATGTTTCCTGCCAAGCCAAATATTCAGTAACTCTTTTATTAATTAAATCATAATCATGTCGCAAGTCCACAACTTGATTAGAAATTATGTTGCTTATTTCGCAATAAGAGCTCCACTGTGATATTCTTTCGCACAATGTTTCTTTCCACTACAGGAGTTGATCATTTAAGGAAATAGATTCTGTGATGAATTCTATAATCTTAGGATCATCCTTGTGCATCTCTTGCATAACTTGTAACTGTTTTTCTCTTTCGGCCAAACTGTTTTGGTATCCTAGCTGCATTTGTTGAAAGTCCTGCTGTAATCTTTCAAGTTGTTTTTGTGCTTCGTTGTTGGTGCTGGCTTGTTGTAGTTGTTGCTGCAAAACCTGTATTTGATCTTCTTTTTCTTTTAGTAATTGTTGTACCTCAGATGCTTTATCAATGGTCGTAGAAGAATATGCTCCTGCGATCTGAGATAATTTAGTGAGATTTTCAGTAGGATCAGTGGTGGGATCTTGCTAAAGGATGTCTAATTGCTCTGCATCATGAGAGAGCACGCTTTCCAATTTCCTCTTCTTTCTTTGTCTTCTCACCACCACCTTATGCTGCGGACTATAAAATACATCAAGAGGAGGAATTTCCTCTATTTTGAGCATAAGTTCAGAAGATGGCGTAATGGGAATAAGTTCCATTTCTGGGACATTGCTAATTGTCCCTATGACTATATCATCCACTGTCTGTACATTACTTTCAGGTGTCTTTGTGCTCTGTCCCTCAATATTGATTAAGTCATTTAATGTCTCCCACTCTTTATCCAGCTCAGTTCTGACTGATGGTCGTTGGACGATGAGAGGGGGAGGATATACATGTGGAGAAGTCAAAACCTGTTGTTCTGGGCACTCCTTAGACTGGGCAGTATCCCTTACTGACCCTTCGCTTTTATTATGGTCACTTTCGTACCTTTTGGAGTGTTCTAATGTTCCTTTTATAGACTTAGAATTAGACCTATCTATGCCTGAACTTCCACTGAGACTGATACTGGGAGTTGGTTCCCTCACAGGTTCCAAGCGTAATTTATCCAAAGGGATATTAGCTAACCTCCTTTCTCTGTACATTTTGAACTCTTGAAATTCTATTGGAGGAAATCGCATTTGGGCCGAATGTAGAACTTCTTTAAGTGTACTTTTCTGTTGAAACATATCATCAAAAAGATCATCTTCTTTAGAAAACACTTTTATTTTGACTGCAGTAGTGAAATTCTTAACAATATCAGAAGGGTCGAACAATCTTCCTGGAAATTTGAACAATCGTAGACATAACATGTTCTCTACTTCTTTGAATGCATGGCCTAAATCAAATAGTGAAAAGGCCCCACAGGCCACACGAAATTGCAGCAAAATGGCCTTCTTCTTGTCCTTCAACTCTTTACTCATACCTCCCACTCCACAGGTCTGATAGGCAATCTCTCGTGCCAGTAGTTTATGACGGACATATAAATGTAGGACATGAGGGGAAGCGAGACTTCCGAATACTCTGACATATGTGAAAATTTCTTCTCCGAACCATCTCGTGACAAGGAGCATATCGACCTCCGCTTCGGGAGAAAATCGTGGAGCGTCTTTATCATACAACATTTTGTGTAGAGGTAACATAATTCCATGACAAATCTTGCAGAAATATGGAATGAACTTGGAATCCCATAATTCTTTTTCATAAATATGAATGGGTAAGGGGTCCTGAATAGTCCATTTCTAGCCCATTAAAGGAAACTTGTAAATATAACAGATTGCATCCATCACATAAGCAGATAAGTAGAAAGGGGGATAAATCCTCTGAGTAGTAGTTCTTTTGGACCGGTAATTCAAAATGGTTGTGGCTAAATTGTTGGACAATATCTTAGCCCAATCCACAATAGTAGCATTAGTGGTGGCATCCAATAATGGTAGCCATTCAGATGAAAATTTATTAACATCTGGCTTTCCAAAAATTCTACAGAGCATGGCAGCAGCAAAGCAATATGGGGAGGTGAGAGAACTAGTACTATACATACCGTGCTTATCGGTTTTTAGTTGTTCGTCCTTTCTTGACCAATCCTTGGTGCATTCTGCCAAATCTTCATTTTCTTTAGCAAACTTCTCCATGAACTGTTTGTTATAAGTCGCCTATGACTTTGGTAGATGATACATCAACCTCAAATCTTGTGGAGTGAATGAGCCAATGAGTCCTTGACCCTGAGCCTTAAATTGTTTGTTTGTAATATTAGCACTATCTAGTACCCATTTGACCATGTCCGTGTATGGAAGAATTTTGGGCCTCGCTGCTATCTAGTGCAAGAACAAACATGCTAGTTCTGTAATAGACACCTCAGATGACCCGCGTGAATCTGTAGTCACCGTAACTTCCATTACTCTGGGATTTTCTTCCTCGAGTAGGTTGTGCATGCTTTCCCAAGTAGTAACACCGACATCTCTGTTACAGGTGGTGTCTGTGTACAGGGGCGTCATTTCTTTATCTTTAGAACTCGGAGCTTTACCCTTATTTCCCATAATATTATGAACACTACTATGTATACTTCTCTGCTCTTTGCTCCTACAGTTTACAAATGAGGTAAGAATAATGATAAGATAAAGGTGATAGGAAAGCTTTAAATGTCGAAAACATATAAAATATATCACCCTACGTGAAATGGCTCTTCGACCAAATCAAAACCATATTTCATTAATGATTTCCAACTAACACATTAATTAACATTAACGCACATAACTGGGCATCGGTTTATGGAAAACGCTTTTTCGAACAACAAGCCCTGAAGATCCGCAATAACACAATTTTGCGATTTTCTTCGCAATATCACAAATTGCAATATCGCAGATCGCAATATCATGGATCGCAATATCGCTAATCTGTTGTGTGTGGCAATCATTCATTAATGTGTTTTCTAAGAAATGCAATTTGCGAGATGCGCCATCACATATCGGCTGTTTGAGGCATTTCACTTTGAGTGATATTTGAGGCATGTGATGTGATGGGTATCTTTTAGTGCGTGATTTCACATCGCGATTTCGCAGTCTTAGGATTCCGCTTGTAGGAAAGCATCCATTACCTTTTTTACGATGCGATACTTTTTTTATTAAGGGAACGGTTTTGTTCGAACTTATCGTAAAACTTAAATCTTTTTAGATTTTTCGGGTATTCTCCTAAGTTTATGATAGTAAGTTTTATTCATAAAGGGAATACAAGCACTAATTTATTTTTTAAAATTTTTGAATAAGGGTCCCCACTTATTTAGTATTAGTGCTAAAACTAAATAAGAAGGGGGCTTGTTGCTATCCACAACAGGAGGTGGAGTAGATCTTAAGAAGGTACACACTCAAGAAAACTATGCAAACACATTTACAAAACTAATTTTGATAGAGAAGTTGTGGCGGTTAATGGATTATCTTGACTTGCAAAAAAAATGATATGAATTTGTAAATACATTAGGAAAATTGTTCTCAAGGTGGAGATTATAGAATATGACAATAATATATTAAAATAAAATGTAAATGTAAAATTATATTTACCTATGTTGTTACGGTTATTCTCACAGTTTTACAAACCAAAAGATATATGAGAGTGGAGATTTCAATAGTTATTCATGTTCTCCAAATTTCTAGAAACAAACTATGTAGTGGATTAACCATGTCCGATGTTTTGGGTGGACACTCCACTCGTCATCAGGGACTAGAAAGCTAACAGATGATTAGAGCGAGTGTTGATCAGTCCTTAAATAGGCCAAGAGATTAGATTAAAGGTCAAGAATATAATAAATTAAAACATAAATGAATAAACGGTAAAAAATAAAATCAATGGGAAAGAATATAATAAATTATTGAACAAAATAGTAAGCAATCAAAAATATAAAATTAATAAGGTGGGGGTTAGATTAATGGTCAAATAAAAATAAATAAATTAATATGGGGAAGGGAATCATGAAAGAAGTGAGGGCAATAATAAATAAATATGGCTTTATTACTTTTATTTTTTTATTGTTTATTAATTTGTTCAATAATTTATTATATTTTTTTTCCTATTGATTTTAGTTTTTACCATTTATTAATTTATTATACTTGATCGTTAATCTAATACCTTGGCCTATTTAAGCACTGATCAACACTTGCTCGCATCATCTTTTAGCTTTCTGGTCCCTGATAATGAGGGGGCTTGCACCCAAAACATTGGACAAGGTTAATCCATTACATAAATTGCTTCTAGAAATTTTGGCAATATGAATAACTATGGAAATTTCCACCCTCAGATATCTTTTAATTTCTAAAGTCATCAAAATTACCACAACAACATAGGTAATAATAATTTTACATTTACATTTTATTTTAGTATATTGTTGTCATATTCTAACAATGATCTAGGTGGATATTGGTGGCCACCCACCTATTCCACTTGGACTCCAACCATTATTTCTTTCAGTTTTTCAATTTCCTTAATTGTAGCACAGTTTACCATTTCTGGTAGTTTTTCAAGCCCTGAACGTCCAGAGCCGTTTTGAGGCCCTAAACAATGTTTTTTTTTTTGGAAAACCACTGGAAGTGAAAATCTTTTAACTTGGTATTCACTGTCAGCAATTGTAATCCTCAGATAGATCTTTCTAATGAGGTATAGTGTGCGTCAAATAGAGATCGTATGCCAAAGTTACAACCTCGGGAGGTTGACGTACCAACTTACCACAACGAGGCCCATATTTTGTCGTTTCATCTCCTAGGGTTAGGTTTTTGGACTTTTAGGGTTTCCATTGTTTCTCAATAATAAATAGGCCTTCAAGCCTCATTGTAACATAGTTCAGAGGCATGTAGCCGCTACAGCTCTTCTCAGAGATAAGCTACTATCGCCTGAGCTAGTCTTATTTCCATTCTGTTTGTAAGCATATTTTAGTATTTGATATTAATGAAATGAAGTGTTATTTCTGTTGCATCTTTGTATTTATGGTTATATCTGTAATTTATTGTGTTCCTATTTAAATCTGGATCAGCGGTATCAGAGGGGTCTTCTCTTTCTCTGTTTTTATTTACATGTCCCCAACGAGGTCGAGGTATAAGGATTTAGGGCTCGATCTGGTTGAACCTTTGCAAGATCAGCCTAGCAAACCCTGATGGTTGCCCATGGGGGAAAAAAGAAAAACGAAGAAGCAGGAGGTCTTATCAAAATATTGCTCGAGGAGGCCCTCGAGAAACAAAGGAACGTGATGATGGATAACTTTTCTCAGATCCTTCAACGATTGCCCACCAGCGGCGCATCCACATCCAACAGCCACTCTGGAGGTGCCACTCCTTTTAAGGTACAAGTAAACTTTGACATTCCCATATTTAAGGGCCAAATAGATGCAAACGTTATAGATAAATGGTTAAATTTGCTAGAAGGATATTTTTCTGTTCCTGCTTTTTCCAGTTGGGAAAATATTACTTTTTCTCTTCTCAAAGTCACCCCCACGTCAAGGACTAGTGGGAAACCTACTATGAGCAGAAAGATGAAAGTGCACCCTCACTGTTTACAGCCACACCCACTTGGAATTCATTCCAGGACGCCATCAAGGAGTAGTACTACCCTGTCGGGAGCTATGAGGATAAATACATAAAGTGGACCATGCGGTGGCAGGGAAGGGACCAAGATGTGCCAGAGTTTACCAATTATTTTCATATGCTTCGAACGAGGTTGGGTATCAAGGATTTTGATTAACATTTGGTACTCAAGTACCGCGGCTGCCTACACAGGTACATTCAGGATGAGATGAAGTTCCTGGACATCTCCTTGCTCAACACAGTGTACCGATACACTTTTAATATCGAGCAGAAGCTTAAACAGAAAAAGTGAGACTTTGGATCTGTGAATCTGAAGCAAGGGAAAGGTGCCACCAAACTGCAGAACAAAGGACAAATCCAAGGCAGGGCGACCCAAGACAACCCGCCAAATTCGCAAGCAAAGAAAAACGCTGCAAAACTGAAGAAGTACACGGGAAAGTGGTGTGATTTCCATAAGAGCTACACTCACAACACAAGTGAGAGTCGGGCCAAGCAGTCACTGGTGATCGATCTAAAGGCTTCCGAATCAAATGCATGTTCCAACAATAAGTTAGAACCGGATAAGGGGAATGACAAAGCAAAGTAGATTAGCGATGCAGAGCCCAATGCTACTGTTGCCACCACGAAGATCCAGAAGGAGGAACCTAAATATCCAGATGAGGAGGAGTGCCTCTTCCACTCCCAAATGTGGGTAAAGGGTTCCCCGCTACAGTGCATTGTCGAAAACGAGAGCCAAAAGAGCCTCATTTCAGCAGAGGTCACGAAGTAGCTGGTCTTATTGACCACAACACACCCACAACCATATACCATCGAGTGGCTTCACTAAGGACAGGATCTTCGCATCACCCAACAGTGTCACCTTCCATATAGAATCAAACCCTTCACGGATGAGGTATTATGTGATGTTTCTCCTCTTAATGTCTGTGATGTATTATTATGCCAACCATACTTGCAGAAGCGACATGTTGTGTATGAGTCAAGGCCTCATGATATTATTGTTAGCTTGGGAAATAAATTATACAGGATACCAGAGGTAGAACCGCCTACTGCCATCGTTTTGGTGGCTGCAAAACAATGCAGTAAACTCATTTCCAAAACCGTGAAATTTATTTTCCTGATCATACACCCTTAGGGAAAGAAGAAGACGGTGGCCACGACCTCCAGACAAGGCCCCTCCACAATGACAACAACAGATGGAAAAGGTTGTGGAGGAGTACGAGGACATCTTCACCTCCCCCGTGGGGGTGCCTATGCATTGTCAGTTCAAGCACTCCATCAATCTGACCCAGGTGCGTCATTTCCCAATGGACCCATCTATCGAAACTCTATTATGGAGAATACCAAAGTCAAGAGGCAGATTCAAGAGTTGTTGCAGAAGGTCACATCTGGATGAGTTCATCGCCCTATGGGTGGGAGCCCAATCGTGTTCGTATAGAAGAAGGATGGGACTTGGAGACTCTGTATTGACTATCAGGAACTTAAAAATATCACTATCTGGAATAGGTACCCGATCCTACAGTTTGATGACCTTCTGGACCAACTCAAGGGGGGAAATATTTCAGCAAGATCAACTTGAAGTCTGGATATCATCAGGTACCAATTAAACCCTTCGATGTGTGGAAAATTGCCTTCAAAGTCAAGGAGGGCCTTTTCAAGTGGCTGGTTATGCCTTTTTGGTTGACGAATGCTCCTGTAACCTTCATGAGGTTGATGGATGACATCTTGTGACCATTCACGAAATCATTTGTAGTGGTATACTTGGATGACATCTTGATCTTCAACCAGAGTTCAGAAGAGCACCTCCACCACATCCGCCAAGTTCTCCAAACACTGCGGCAACACAAGTTGTGTTCCAACTTGGAGAAATGCACTTTTGGCATGACCCAGGTTCAATATCTGGGATACATTATTGATGAATGGGGGGTGCATGTGGATCCAGCGAAGATCCAAGTCATTCGGGATTTCCTAGCCCCAACCACTCTGACAGAGCTCCACATCTTTCTGGGTCTTGCCAATATTTACCGTATATTTGTGTTGGGGTTCTCTCATATCACTTGGCCCTTGAGTCAAGTCACCAAGGGAGGAGTGAAAGCAAAATTATTTTTTTCTGATTCTCAATAGAATGTGAGTTGAAGCATTGCCTCTTCTTTGCACCAGTGCTCACATTACCATACTTGCAACAACCATTTTAGATCAAGATAGATGCCTCTGACTATGCTATTAGGGCAGTCCTTACTCAACAGGGGCATCCAGTGGCATATCACAGTGAGATACTTTCAGACACAGTCCAGAAGTATCCCACTTATGATAAATAGATGTATTCCATTGTGCAGGCCTACCGACAATGGAAGCATTACATTTTGGGGAAGGAAACTATCATCCACACAGATCACCAACCCATGCAGTTCATACAGATGCAAGGGAAGTTGCAGAATGATTGCCATCAGAATTGGTCCACATGCCTACAAGAGTTCCATTTGAATATCAAGTACAAGAAGGGAAACACCAATAATGTCGCAGATTGCCTCAACCAACCCCCGATCATGGCGTTAATCACTATGCTCAACTCTTGTCGGCACGAGACTTCTGATTGGCCACTTCTCTATAAAAGTGACCCAAAATTCGCCACACATACTAGACGCTCTTGGAGGGTCAACAAGTGCCATATTTTCACCTCCAGGATTCACTGTAATGCAACCTGGGACACCTTTGTGTTCCTTCAAGCAAGCGTGCCAAGATGATTTGGGAAGCACACTACGGTTGGGTCGCTTGACATTTCGGCGTCGAGAAAACAGTGGCAACACTACAGAAGTATTTCTACTGGCCGAATCTTTGGCAGGATTTCGGGAAGTACATCATATCCTACACTACCTGCACCATTTCCAAACTGACCATCAAGAAGAAAGACCTCTCAACTCCGTTCCCTACCCTTAGTCGACCTTAGGAATCCATCTCCATGGATTACATGTCGGGCCTTCCTTCTACTAAGTATGGAAACGACTGTGTTTTCTTGGTCATCAACAGATTCATGAAGATGGCCATTATGGCAGCCTGCAAAAAGAATATCACAGCAAAAGCCACTGCTAAACTCTTATTTGAACATGTGTGGGTACACTTTGGGATCCCACAATCTATCATCTCAGATCAGGAAAACAGGTTCCTCAATACATTTTGGTCCAGTCTCTGGTTGATGATGGACACCAAGCTCACTAAGTTCACAACTTTCCATCCCCAAACTGATGACCAGATAGCAGTCATCAATAGGATGATCGTACACATTTTGTGCATGTACAACTCAAAGAATCCATACACATGGGATGAGAGCCTCCCCTTGTTACAAATCCATTTGGGCACATCAAATCTAAACATTCATATCAGTGTTTTAGGGCTCATCAAACCCTAAATTCAGTTGTTTCATGCCCTAAACAAGTCAACCCTTTGAGTGCCTCCTTCCCAGACAGCTTCATGACTTGAAGACATCCATAAATTGTCTCTAGAGGGACTAGTGCAGGTAAGCCCTTATGACGATGCGTTGTAGAGCAGATGAGTCCACTGCCAGGGTGCTTTGAAGAGCACTTAGGCTTCCTTTCACCTACGCTGGGCGAGAATGAACGAAATTCACATAGGGTTTGGGGAATATTCTTATATTTTGGAGTCATCTAGAATTTTCCCTGTCTTATCAACTCCTATGAGCTCGAAAATGGATGAGGAATGAGTTAAGGATCATCCTATCCTCTCATCCCTTCCTCCATGGAACTAATTCTAAGTATGGAAGGCCATTCAATGTCAACATTAATGACAAAACCTCCTTCATCTTCCTATAAATTGACCACTCATCTAAGTGATCAGGGGTTGGACTATGTTGAATAGTAAGGAGATAATGTTGCTATGAGATTTGGCTTTGAAGCAAGTGATGTGATGCTACAAGTTTTTCATGCTTTTGATGTGATGTGGATGGGATCCAAGCTGGAGGAGTGACTTTGAATCAAACACGGGTGGTTGTAATTCCTTCTTCTATCTAATAAAGTGTTTGAACCTTTTTCCATATGATGTGTTCTTTCATAATGCTTATATGTATGAATTTCTTCTGATTCCTTTCATTTATATTCAATGGATCGTATGCTTTGATCAATTTTCGTCTTATGTTGTGTTTACAAGGTAATTTTCAAGCAAATTAAGTATGAGAAGGAGCAACGGAATTGATACAAGGGAGACGAGAGGAAAGCGGAACTACATGTAGGCCTTCTATCCTCTCTTCTTATCTATTGCTTATAGGGAAAGTCTAAAACACTTTAAACTGTTGTTCTAGGCACAACTACTTGTCTAGGGAATTAGTATTTATCCATAGATGCTAAATTCTCCAAAACAAACCTCTTTCCTAGTAGCTTATCCACCTCCTAAGACATCCTTGTAGACTCTATTTGTGTTCATCTATTGTAATTCAGTTGTTTACATTGAAAAATTGGTCAAAACTGTGTCAAATTGCCTCTTGAAATGGCTTACTGTCACCAACGCAGGCTTGTGAGGGACACAGTGCACTACAGAGCATCCCTAGCTTAGGGACAGTGCTCTGAAGCGCATTGTCTTCCACTCTGGGCTGCGCTGATCCTCCTAGGATCAGTTTCCCACCTTTGGAAAGAGTTTTTGCCCAAGTTTTCTCTGTTTGATTATTTGTTGATTGATCAATGAATGTTATGTCTCAGAAAATGAGTTGTTATCTCCTGGTCTAGCTCGACTTTGATTTGATTGATTAATGTTTCTTCATGTTTTCTTTGTCATTATCAATCAATAATCAAAGTTAGGATATAATTGATTAGTCTTCATTCGAAAGAAAGTGTCTTAAAGTCTTCTCTTCCTTCGAATTTGAACTTTCATAAAAGTCTTCGTTCATATGAAATATTGATTGATTGTATGTGCATATTTCCTTTTTGTTCATATTCGCATTAAGGGAATCGAAAATAAATACATGCATGTTGCATTGAAAAAGTTTGTGTGTGCTGATAGGAATATTGTAGGGAAATTTCATTTAGATTGTGCTCTTTCCTCTTTGATCAAAAGAAATATGAGTGCTCTATCCATAAGTAGCTAGGATTTTCATCGTTAAATTCAATGGAAAGAATGCTTATCATGATAGTTGCATTCCTAGGAATTTCAAAATACATCATGTGGTGAACTTGAAAGGCAAATTCCTAAGCAAGATCAACTTAAAATAAACATCAATTTACCTAATGGAGCATTGTCATTAACGAGAACATTTAGTGTTTCTAGGCTAGAGACGTATTCCGGCGTTGTAAAACAAAGCAGCTATCGCTAACTTGTCTGCAATACATCCCGAGTGTGATACCTCATTCCATATATGTGTGTATATCGTATCTCGTCCACGTACCTTCAGGTATATAGGGCGGTGTTACATTACATAAAGTATATGGGAATGCTCTCACTGTACGGTTTTACATTAGACAGTGCTTATACGGACTGGGCCTCCATGTACCTTTGGGTATATATGGGAGGACAACTCTAAGTTGCTATCCATCCTTAAGTAACCGAGTTGACCACCTTGTAAAATGTGATACATCGAACACAACATTCAGGGAGATTGCCTGCTTGTACTTCTTGGTTCGCCAGGAGGTATTTTGCAGTTGACAGTTGCTTGGTAAACCTTTTGCCTACTATACCCCTTTTTGTTTATTTCTTTTTTGATAATAAAATTAATCAGCAATCGTGGAGGAACATCAACCCATACCCCGTCATTTGCAGAGAACAGCAAGAAAACCGCCTTTGCCTCCCAAAGCGACACCAATTCGGGCAAAGTGATCTCACTTAACTGAGTCTAGCACATAAAGAACTCCTAGTTCTTCATCTAAATTACCTAAATCATCTATTTTAGTAAGTACTGAGATTCCAGTTACTCCAACTATTTCTGGTACATCTGTTCCTGAAGAAGAAGTTTCACAATTACCTGAGGACATTAGCACTGATCCTAGTGTAACAGTAACCAAAGTTGTTCAACAACAAGTTGATCCTCAACTTGAAGTTGCTCAACAAGAAAGTACTTCTGAATTTGAATCAGTTCAACCAAAAGTTAATCCAGAACCTATCCCAGTTCAAACGGAAGTTACATCTGAACCTGAAGTTGTTCAAGAACCTCTTACTGAAATTGTTGTTCATTTACCTGAACATCTGGACTTCGAAATTGAACATTCAGAAGTTGTTACTTTACTAGAAGACGATCAACCGGTTACCCCTCAGACATCAGTAAAAACTGAAACTTCAACTTTATCAACACCAGAAATCTTTTACGGACCTGACGGTGAAGTTCTTCCACCAGGTCTAATTGCTATAGAGGAAGAATTGGAAGAAGATTCTACACCAGGAACCCCTTTCCATTTTGGAGTTGGGCTCTATATTTATCCTCATACTCCTCATTTTACTGCTTCGTTTGATCCTGATTATTTTCAAGTACCTATCGAATCTTTAGGACAACTTTTGGGTCAGTTAACTATGGTTGAACAACCGTCAACATATCAAATTGTATCATCTGATGCAGTTGTAGCAGATTCTTCTGTTGCAAGCTCCTCGATGTTTTCTACCACACCTGAGTCACACCTATATGGTGAACTGTCCATCCCGGTTGGTTACCAATCTTTATCTGGAACCCACTCAAGAGTTTCTTCTACACCATGGTCATCACCCATGTCCTCAACCGGAATTTTACCTGGTTCTTCTCTAATGGGAACTCAACAATTTGATCTTGCATATCAATATCAAGCTGGGAAATCTGGTTAACAAAGACCTATGTATCCATTAAATACTAGATTGCCACCATATGGAGAGCAATATGCTTATTCACCGTATCCTCCTTATTCCGGAGGACCATCATATGGTAATATCCCGCAGTATTCAAGTCAATCTAGAATTAGAGTTTGTCAATGGCAACCAACAATGCCAGTTCAACCCAGGCTTGTGTATCCAACACAACCAATGAAAA
The DNA here is from genome assembly GCA_000404065.3 of Pinus taeda. Lineage (NCBI taxonomy): Eukaryota > Viridiplantae > Streptophyta > Pinopsida > Pinales > Pinaceae > Pinus > Pinus taeda. Next base: position 66,581 of record APFE030188182.1, on the reverse strand, counting down.
CTGTGTAATCTATTCCTACTACAACTATTGTTACTACTATACTACAGTCACAAGTTCAAATTGTTGTATCTCAACCAGTACAAATTGATCCTTCTACCTTGCAACCCTAGGTTTCAGGTCAAGAAGTTTAAATCCCTCAAGTTGCTATACAACAACCACTTGTTTCGAGGTTCAACAGCAACCTCAGGTTAGCATACCCTTATCTGGACTGACCCAAGCTTACACTAGTATAGTTTATTCATAACCTGACCAACCTTTCATTGTTGGACAACAACAACCATTAAATCAACAACAGTTGTACCAACAACAACAATAGTTGATTCAACAATAGTGGCAGCCTCAATTTCAACAACCCCAATTCCAACAATTCCAACCCCAGTTTGGACTTGTTCCACAGGCTCAACCTGGTTTTGGTCAATCTCAAGCTTACCAAGGTCCTGGTCAATAAGGCTTTGTAGGTTATGGACAACCACACATTCAACCTGGTTATCAACAACCACCTTATGTTGGTTTTGTTCAACAACAACCATACCAAGGTTACCAAATGCAAATTCCCTATGTCGATATGCAAAGACATATTGCTTAGGCAGTTCCATCATATCCTGTGTATGCTCAACCTGACTTGAATCGACAGTTTCCATTTGCAACAACTTTAGAATTACCAGATTCAAATCGGCTCACTAATGATCCAATTTTATATGCACCGTGGTGGCCGATAATTCCACATAAGTTACCATCTGACATTCCGAAATTTAAAGGAAATCCCAGAGAATACCCATCAAATCATGTCATGACCTTTCATTTGTGGTGTTCATCAAACTCCTTAAATGATGATTCGGTTAGACTTAGTCTTTAAAGAACACTTACTGGTCTAGCTGCTAAATGGTACATTGAGTTACCAAGAGCTTCTTTTGATAATTTCACCACTTTAGCCACTACATTTTTTACCCACTTCCAGTTACCCATCAGATACGAGATCAGAACGGAACTCCTAACCAACTTTAAACAGACTACTACTACCCATATATCAGATCATATTCATGAGTGGCGGCATCGTCGTCGAACGGTTAAGACATATGTTCCCGATCAGCTTTTAGTCGAGTGGTTCATAAATCCTTGTTGCCATCAATCACCGAGGATGTGGAAAATGGTGGAGTTGTCACAGAAGAGCAAGTTATTGCTCATGCCCAATACTTGGATTTGATTTACACTCAATCCGACATGCTTTATGATAAAATACCCAATGCACCTCAACCAGCTTTCACTATTCCCCCACCTTCACAATTGAGTAAGGACTTTCATGCCGACAACGGTGTGATTGGTTCTTCGAGCACGCAAACAACAAGAAGACCATTTGGTCAAACTCTTGCCATTACCAATCAAACTACCAATGCATCAGAAAATACTCTTGCCTCCGAGATTAATGCCGTGTCATCTGACAAAGGCAAAAATCCAAAGCAACCAGGGAACAAGAAAAAGGGGAAAAACAAAAAGAAACAAGAAAATTCCCCTCCAGAGAAATCATATTATTCCTCTACTTTGGAAAGGAAAACTCGTTATCCATGTCTAATCTGTAATGACGAGAATTTACAAGAGATTGTCCACACCGCTCTGAGATATCTAAACTTTTAAAGACTTTAAACACATCAGCAGTGTTGACTGATCTGTTTCCAACCCTGGAGACACATTTGGTTGCAACAGACCATGCTTCCACATCCCAAGTACTCATGTTATCCATCACAAGGCCACAAAACGAAGTTTTGGTGTCAACGAGAAACAAAGATTATGGAAATCCATCGTCATCGTTGAATAATCAGGCCACTGATCAACCTAATCCTTCAACCTCGACTTCATTGGAAAATGTTCCACCCATTGTACCTAAATTGACAATAAAACCACCAAAGGGAGTTGTGCACAAATCAACATTTAACCCTCGGGCTCGAGCAGCTCAAAATTATAACATAGTGGAAGATCTTGCTCAATCACCTTTTGCTATGTCAACATTCGAGGTGTTGCAAAACTGTCCCTCCCAAAAGCAGGCTTTACTGTTAGCAATAGGTGGAATAGATCCTACGAATTCAAATCTTGTGATTTTTAACCATGCAAGATATACACCATAGTTACCAGCGTAGTTAGCTTTCCTAATTCAAGTAAAATCTCTCAATAAGAATGTTCACCAAACTATTATTGATGAGGGGGCATCTACTTGCATTATGTCAATGAGCTGCTGGAAAATACTTGGTTCACTGTCGTTGTCATGATCACCAACCACGTTGAAAGATTTTGATGGAAGAACATATACTCCATGTGGGATTTTGAGTAACCTGCAAATCGAACTAGGGAGCAAAACAGTTACCATTGAAGTTGAGGTAGTTGACAGACCCCTCTATTACAACATTTTACTGGGAAGGCCTTGGGTATATGCTATGGTTGCTGTCATTTCCACATACTTTCATACTATTTCATTCCATTTTAAAGGTGGAATCATAGTCATTGATCAGCTAGCCTTATTTTATAATAGTTCACAGGCTACAGGAAACATTCTGTTGGTACATGGACCCCCACTGTCACTTCAAAGTGTTGGAGTAGGTCTCTTTAAAGATCCTTCCCTAATGGGTACTTTTACCCTATTGCCACCATCTGATTTGGCGGAAGTGGCAAGAGTAGAGACTTGCAACATGATTTCCTCCACCTCATCTGATTTAAGGAGGATTACCAACAAGGTTGAAGTTGATAGTAATATTGAGGTGATGTCGTTAAGCCCCATTGAATCATCAAAGCAATCAATTTTTCAGGCTTGTGCGGCAAACCCAAATCTGCACTCAACAATTGTATGGGTAGATAGGTCATTAGAATATGGTACTTCTTCGAATCCTTTTTCACGTATACATTCTACAGATGAAGGAATCATCCAATCAATGATGATAGGAGAGGAACCATGGGAAGATTATCATCATTGTTCCTATCTTCTAGATGACATTGAAGATTATTCAAATGAGCTAAACCACCCATCAGTCGTTGATTTCCTATCGAATCCAGTTTTCATAGACACAATCGAATCTGAGCAAAACCTGTCAAATACTGAAGAAACGATTTCTATTAATATTTCGACCAAGCCTAATATTGTAGAGAATATTCAAGTTGGAAAATATTGTTCTCCCTCAGAACTCGATAATTACCATTCTCTCTTTCATGAATTTATAGATATCTTGCATGGTCTTATGAGGAGATATCAAACATTGACTCAAGTATTGTTGAACACGAAATTAAAATGTACCCTGATGTCAAGCCAGTTCGATAGTGGCTTGTTCCTCTTACTGACTAGGTTTCCAACATTGTTCCTGTCATGAAAAAACAAGGAACAATACAATTGTGCATCGATTATCGAGATGTAAATCAGGCATGTCCAAAGGACAATTATCCTACTCCTTTTGTCAACCAGATTATTGATGAATGTGCCGGATGCGAAATATTTTCATTTATGGATGGCTTTTCTAGCTATAATCGAATCAATATACGCCCACAGGACCAATCGAAAACAGCTTTTATTTGTCCATGGGGCACATTTGCCTATAGGAAACTCCCATTCGGTTTGAAGAATTTTGGGGCCACATTTTAGAGGAAAATGAATTATGCCTTCCTTGACATCAAGCACATTGTTCAACCTTACCTTGATGATTTACCTACTTATTCACGAAAGCAGACTGATCACCCACAACACTTGAGAGAAATATTTTTACGATGCCGACACTACAAGATTTGACTCAATCCACACAAATGTGTGTTTACGTTGGTTCTGGTCACTTGCTTGGATTTGTAGTGTCTCGAGAAGGGATTTGATTGGATCCATTAAAGGTTTAGGAAATTATGGATTTGCCTCCACCTTCAAATCTTTTATAGTTATAGAGACTCCAAGGGAAAGCCAACTTTCTGAGGAGGTTCATTCCTAATTATGCTGAAATGGCTAAAGGTTTTACTCGTCTTTTGAAAAAGGAGATATCCTTTCATTGGGATCAGGTTTCTCAAGCTTCTTTTGACGCTCTTAAAGATACCTTGATTAGAGCTTCGTTAATGTACTCTCCAAATTACCAAAATGACTATTACATGTATCTCGCCGCTGCAGATACAACCATTGGCATTGTTTTAGTCCAGGAAGAAAATGGGATTGAACATCCTATTTATTACTTGAGCCATAATCTCAACGATACAGAAAGTAAGTACTCTTATGTCGAAAAACTAGCTTTGGAAGTTGTGCAATTTGTTCAACGATTTCGCCACTATATCTTGTTACGAAAAGCAACTGTCATTTCAGATTGGAACCCTATGACATACATTTTGTCACGTCAATTTTTGGGGGGGAAATATTCAAAATGGATAGTTATTCTACAGGAATTTGATTTAGAATTCATCAAGTCTAAATCAAAGAAATCTCTAGTTTTCACTGAGTTACTATGTGACCTTCCCTCGACCTCCATCGATTCAACATCTGAACCATCAATATTGGATGAGTCTCTGTTTCTAATTTTGTCATCTGACGCATGGTATGGAGATATACTGATCTATCTCCAGACCCAAAATTTTCAGCAAGATACCTTTCGCTCACAACATCGGTGTATTCGTTATCAAGCCAAATATTATTTGATCATTGGCGACACACTTTACCGTTGTGGTATCGATATGGTTTTACGAAGGAGCCTCACACATGAGGAGGTCAAGAAAGCATTGAATGGTTGCCATTCAGGTGCCTGTGGTGGACACTTATCTGGATATGAAACCGCACAAAGGATTCTTCGTGCTGGTTACTTCCGGCCAACTATATTTAAAGATTGTATTATTGCTGTCAGAAGTTGTCATGCATGCCAGATATGTGACCAAAAAACCAGATTACCACCTGCACCACTACATCCAGTCGTTGCTATTGGCCCATTGGGGCATTGACTTTATGACATGTAACCCCACCTTGGCCGGGGGGCATGGGTATATTATAGTTGTCGTTGACTATTTTACCAAATGGGTCGAGGCGATGCCAACATTGAACAACAATGGCGAAATGGCTGCTCTTTTTTTTTTTAACCATGTGGTTGCCCGGTTTGGTGTACCACAAGCCATAGTTACAGATCATGGGTTGCATTTTCACAATCACATGATGGGTAAGTTGACTGTAAGTTAGGACTGTCACATGATAGTTCTACCCTATATTACTCGCAAGCGAATGGACAAGTTGAGGCCATCAACAAGGTTCTGAAGTGGATGTTGCAAAGAATTATAGGGGTTCATAAAATAAACTGGCATTTAATCTTGTACTTTTCCTTGTGGGCATATCGAACCTTGGTGGGAAATGCAACTGGATTTACACCCTTTCAATTGGTGTATGGTTTGGAAGCAATCTTAACAATACAATGTGAGATTTCATCACTCAAACTCGCGATTGACCTGTTACCCGACACTTCTGAATAAGAAACGCATTTCTTGGAATTAATCCATCTGGATGAAACCCGTCGTGATACCGCATTGGCTAACGAAGCGCATAAGAAACGTATTAAGGCGCAGTATGATAGGAATGTCAAGCCTCATATATTCTAGAACGAGACCTGGTCTTGCTTTACAATCAAGAAGCTGATAAACTTGGAGCAGGGAAATTCGAACCAATGTGGATGGGTCCTTATGTTGTCAAGCATGTTCTAGCAAAAGGAGCCTACGAATTAGTATATTATGATGGGATTCCATTGTCGCAACCCCGAAATGGGTTGTACCTCAAATGTTACTATGCTTGATTAAGTATAGTAAAACTCACTGTATATATGCTTTCATTGCATGTGTGTGTGTGTCTTTTGGAGATTTTTATCTGGTTAATAATCCACTTCGCATTTGTTGCAGATGTCGGAGTCTTCGAAACCTTTTGTTGGTTACACCGATGGTGCTAGTCGTAGTACACTGAATTTGTCTTCTGCAACATGGGCCATTTTCACTCTAAGTGGCGAGTTAGTGAGTTTTCAAGGGATTTGTATTGGTCGATCAACAAACAATATCACTGAGTATAACGCATTTATTGAACTACTCTCTGATTCCATTTCACTTGGCATTCGTCGAATCATCGTTAGGATGGACTCGCAACTCATTGTACTACAACTAACAAACATTTATACTGTCTGAAATCCAACAATTTTTCGTATGTTCCTTAGAGTTCGTATTTTGGAAAGACGTTTTGAACACATTCAATATCAACAAATTTCTATAAAACTTAACACATTCAATGATTCTCTAGCGAATTATGTGTTAAATAGACATTTGCGACACATGTAAAAGTAATGTTTTCAATTCACATCTTCAGTTGAATAGGATTGCATACAACCATAGGAAAACTCTGAAAGTAAAATAGATAGGTGTTTTAAAAAGTTTTTACAAAATTTGTGCCCAAGACACATTTGGTCATCTGACTCAAAAACTCAAAAATGCATACAAAACGTCCTAAGTAGATATAGTGGTGCTCATGGTAACAGGTCACAGCCTGTGCTATCATGCGTAAAAGCCTAGCCTAATAGTTAGGAACACCAATAGAGTGGTGTTGCAGCCTCATAGGTAAATCCTTGATCCAAATATCCAGAATACCAAGGGTTAATCCCTCTATGTGATCCTACAACTCTGTAAGGTCTCAGCCAAATCCAAGTCCTGGAGAACTACTCTCCCAATGTTTCTCTGCATTAGCCCACCTGCAACCTGTTGGTGTACCGTAGGTCGAACAGTACCCACATCTGTATCCATGAGATTAATTTTAGTTTAGTCTTGGAAACATTAAAAAACACAAAAACATGTAGAAACTTGAAAAATAAAAAACACTTTGGTCAAACAACTTACCCATAACACCCCATTGTGTTCCAATTGGTAGAATCAAATCTGGATCTCCACGATAATCCATCCCTGAGTATGGATTCTTCTCGATAACGACATGTTGTCGCTCAATCCAACTAAAAAATGCAGGGGAGAAAATGATTGTTGACTGACCAGCATGTTGAGCCATCAATTCAACCCACCTCTGCATACATGGATCTCTAGGACCAGCCACAGCCAATGATACATGTTGTGGTTGCATCAATGGGATTTTCTCTAAGGCAAAAGAAATCAAGATCGAACCATAGCAGAAATTCTTCGTCTTTCTGCTTTTTACCTTAGTCAGTTGTTCTTTTAGCAGTGAAAGTACAACCTCGCTCCAATTGAAAACTTTTGGCTCTAGACACTCCAGTGCATACTACATATAAGACCTGTTTACCAAATGTAGTGTCACACTACTAGCCAATTTTGCAATCGTGAAGAGGATTGTTCTTAAATGAAAATCATTTAAATCTCGGATATTTATTTTCCCGTCCTTGCTAGGCTGTATACCTGGCCGACAAAACTATCTGATATAATCTCTCACTATTTCACCTCCACAGGAAAATCTAGAAAGTGAGATGGGGGAACCTCGCCTCGACAGTCCGGTAATAAATTAAATATCCTCAATAGTAAAAAGGACCATCTTCTCCATAATGTGAAATGTTTGATCCGTCAGATCCCATGCACGAACAAGGAACTGCAATAGTTCTTTTTTCTACCTCATTCCAGACAACTTAAAGTATTTGAGTAACCTGCAATTCCTGAGGACGTCAACTGTACCTGATTTATTTAGGGCAACCATATCTTGTTCTTCATGCTTTCTTTCTCGCCATGTAATCGACATTCTGATCTGATGAAATCTTGAAACACAATCATAAGCTAAATTAGGATCCTTTCCATGCAAAAAACGGGCCAAATTTTGGAGCAAACAGCTAAAAAAAACTTGGGAAATGTGCTCAGTGCAGCCTAGACACAGAGACAGTGTGTTGCAGAGCATGCAACCTTCTATCTAGGCACTCTTCAGCGCAGTTTTCGATGTCAAAACCTACGTTGATCCCAGGGAAAAAAAAATGAAACCTTAGTGGCCCTAAAAACCCCTAAAACTTGCATGAAATGACAAAATAATTAACTAAAAAGAAAGTAGAGAGGTTTAGTTCCAACCTGGTCTCGATGGCTCAAGAAATGGTCCACAAAATCTTTCGCAATCAGCCGGTGAAGTTTGAGGTAAAAATTGAGCTTAGAGCACAAAACTGGATGGTAAGTTCCAAATGGTAAAAATGATATGGTAAAAACTTGTTTTATGTTTATTTCATGTTAATTAATCGACTAAACATTAGTCTTCGCCTATTTTTGCCTATGAAACATATATTTTAATCCATTTGGTGATGTTTTGAGCAGTTTTTACAACTGATTCGCAGAATTCAACGTGCTCTATTGTAAGTTGTACTTTTGACCACAAAGCACACTTTTATCTCTTTTTTGAGCTTCGTTAAAAACGAAAAAGGAACCCCCTTAGAGTTCTCTTTAAGCTCTTTTCAGACTCTAAATATGAAAATATTGTCGAGCGCTTGTCCTTTCCAGTGCGTTAACGGATTGGAAATGATATCTCTCTTGTATTATTTTATGCTTTTTCGGATTTGAGAGATTAATTTATGAAAAAGAACTTGTGGAGTTTTCTTTTTGTCCCTTTTCAAACTCTCGAAACATGAAAAGGACTAAGTTATCTTTGTCGTTAAACTCGTTAAGAACATCAAATAGCGACAAACTTGTCCATCTAGACAAGATCGAGTTTCACCTTCGCTAGACTCGTTAAAACATCAAATAGCGATGGATTCGCTCGAAGGGTGAAATTATACAACAAGCATATGTTAGCCTCCTCAAGCTTGATAAAAATAAAGAGGTATTGGTCAGCAATGACAGGGGAAAATAAGAGAAAGGGAAAACCACTTTATGGTAGCAGGTCGCTCTTGAACATGACACTTTCACTCCATCACCATGACTATTTGGGTTGGGTTATTAGCTTGATGGTTATCAAACCGTTGGTCTATCATACCATCCATCACTTTGTTTTGGGTCAATGCTACCAATTCACTTTAGTTTCGCCGACATGTTCAAGAGAAGTCATTCAGTCAAAATCCATCTTTTGCAATACCATAAACCTTCATTTTCATGACCGCCATTCCTGAACCTTGTGTCATCAGTCAGCTTCCATCTCTAAAATCATTACACTCATTTCGTGTCATTGATGTGGGATACATCAAGGCCCTCCTATGACGAGTCGCTTCTTGTCGACATCAACTCATTATCCAAGAAGTTGACTTAAAAACACCCATTCAGTACCTTGAAGCTTGCATGCATCAATGGTAGGGTTCTCACTTTCGGCGATAAGCACACATCAATGGCCTTCAACCAAAAGACTTTGTATGGTGTTTGACATCAAATCATCCATTCACACCATACAAAATGTATTGCAATACCTTGAGGATCATTATCATTATCGATGATTTCTCTCGCATCTATTAACAGCCTCCATCATTGGCTGGTAATCAAATGGTGTCTTCCCATGTTCGACTTCAGATCACATATTCACATGGTTAGACTCTTACTTGAGCAAATGGTTGAATGAGATTGAAGACCCTGGATCTAGTTTCATCCATCCAGGCTGCGATATCAGGAGTACTAAATCATATGTACAATGGCTTTACATTGATAGTCATTCTGATCATGGGTCTATATCTATAGACGACTGTTTATGTACACGTAATGAAAGTTTATAAGCTGAGCATGGGTATGCCTTCCCTCAGAAATTCATGTAAAATCAAATATCATGATATATGTATTGTAATTGATGTAGGCCACCTTCAACTTCAATACCTCCTCATCACATCGTAAAGTATTTCATTCAACATTGGAATTTTTCCGACTTCATGCTTTAGGGGTCAACTATTACAGATCCATTTGGGAACATCAAATCCCAACATTCAGATCAGTGTTTTAAGGCTCATCAAACCCTAAATTCAGTTGTTTCATGCCCTAAACAAGTCAACCCTTTGAGTGCCTCCTTCCCAGACAGTTTCATGACTTGAAGACATCCATAAATTGCCTCTAGAGGAACCAGCGCAGGTAAGCCCTTATGAAGGTACGCTACAGAGCAGTTGAGTCCACTGCCAGGGTGCTCTGAAGAGCACTTAGGCTTCCTTTCACCTGCACTGGGTGAGAATGAGCAAAATTCACATAGGGTTTAGGGAATATTCTTATCTTTTAGAGTCATCTAGAAGTTTCCCTGTCTTATCAACTCCTATGAGCTCGAAAATGGATGAGGAATGAGTTAAGGATCATCCTATCCTCTCATCCCTTTCTCCATGGAGCTAATTCTAAGTATGGAAGACCATTCAATGTCACCATTAATGACAAAACCTCCTTCATCTTCCTATAAATTGACCACTCATCTAAGTGATCAGGGGTTGGACTATGTTGAATTGTAAGGAGATAATGCTGCTATGAGATTTGGCTTTGAAGTAAGTGATATGATGCTACAAGTTTGTCATGATTTTGATGTGATGTGGATGGGATCCAACCTAGAGGAATGACATTGAATCAGACATGGATGGTTGTAATTACTTCTTCTATCTAATAAAGTGTTTGAACCTTTTTCCATATGATGTGTTATTTCATAATGCTTATATGTATGAATTGCTTCTGATTCCTTTCATTTATATTCAGTGGATCGTATTATTTGATCGGTTTTCATCTCCTATTGTGTTTATAGGGTAATTTTCAGCCAGATTAAGTACGGGAAGGAGCGACGGAATCGATACAAGGGATACAAGAGGAAAGCGGAACTATAGGTAGGCCTTCTATCCTCTCTTCTTATCTATTGCTTATATGGAAAGTCCAAAACACTTTAAACTGTTGTTCTAGGTGTTATCTCAAAATCAGATCCTGATAGGCTGCTGGTCAGGTTGACTCTAAGTAACTATTTCAAACCTACTTTAGGCTGAGGCTTAGCCTCCTCAACCTGAGAGGGCTCTCTCTAAATGGGTTAATGATTTTGATTATAGATAAGATGGCTAACTCTTGTAGAACAACTTTGAAAAATATGAATGGTGGAAATACATTAACAACTATCCATTGGGATTATGGAGTCAAAAACATCTCAATATCACAATAAACTCAACCTTACATAGAAGTCAGGGCATTCAGCATTTAAACATTCAGAACATAAAACTCATATAAGACCACACAGTTTATGAATGTATACAGGAAGTCAGAGCACATTCAGTGAATTCTGAGTGATTACACATCCATACCACTGCGATAATTAGGAAAATGACAACATCACATATTCTGAACATAAATATCCCTCATGAATCCTGAGAAGTAAAGCCAAACTTGTATTACTGAAACAGAGTTTTACATAAGCCAAATACCAGCCTTTTCATAAAATTTCCAACCCTTTGCTAATTCGACCTCTTGCTCTATATAAAGCATTTACAATTATGATTCCATCATCCATGATCAAGAGAATTCGAATTTGTCATCAGTGACACCTATTCTAACCATAAAACAAACCATTAATTAGAACTAGTTGTTAACTAGGAGTGCTAGTGACCTAATACAACTAGGAGTGTAACTCCTTATCATGATTACAACAACCTTATCTAAGAATTTAAAGCATTATTTGACAACTTTCAACCTCAAGAAGTCGAATTTGATGAAGCCTCCCATGTGGTCATTTGACTGCTGAAGACAAACCTTAGAAATTAGGGAACATGTTTCCCTGTTTTTAGGTTTAGGATCCCTGAAAATGGCACGTGGGACAGAGCCTTTATCTCCTCAACCATGACACATTTTTTGAAACTGAAGGAGGTTTTTGTCGTCCAAGATGTCTAGAAACAAAACCTCTCTTGGTTGTTTAAAATACTTCTCCAGATGTCCCGAATCGATCCTTGAAGAAGACGTGTAAAACAGGAAATTTTGATTTTTGAAAAACTGCACCTACAACAGTTTTGTAGCACAAGTTTAGTCTTTCATTTCTCCCACCTCAGAATGTATTTGAAGAAACGGAAAGAGGTTTTTGTAGTGCAGCATGTTAGGAAGAAAAACCTCTTTCAATTTGAAAAATTGAGTTCTCATCTGCTCATAATAGCTTCTGTAAGTTAACTAGTAAAAACAGTTTTTTTGCTAAAACAAGCTGCTTCAGGGGTTTCGTAGCGCGCTACGAAACTGCTGAGTTGTTCCAAAAATCACAGTTTCAATACCAAACTCTGACTATCTTGCGATTTATTTTCTCAACATCCACTCATTGAATGGATTAAAGGCCAAAGAGTTAACCTCACTTTGATGAACTACAACTGATTGCCGAGGCTTGTTAGGTGCAGGTGTATGCATGTCCCATATGAGAAAATGGCAATCATTTCCAACAAAGCAAAAAAGGTATTCATCCTTGAAATTCCATGAAACATCTTCAACTGCTCCCTCATGAACCTTTAACTATTTGATTGGTCTCAAGCACTTTCTTTCCAAATGCAGCGTTTATATCCCACAAGCATATTGTGCATCGTTTGAACCACTTAGTATGTGACCTTCTTTTAGAGGACTCCATGTCAAACCATATCCTTCATTAGAATGACCTTTCAATATCAATTCAGGATTGAAAACCATTTCTTGAGGAGCCTTTGATGGATGCTTGCTGTAATCAAACACATAAACATCTGAGCTCACTGTCTTCATTGCAATGACAAAATGAATTATGTGGCATGTAGCGAGCCTTGTTAACTTCTCCTTCATATTTGTTGTTTCCACAGTGCTCCCAAGAGCAATTACTGGTATAGTTGATGCAAAGAATCCCATTGGAATGAATTGCTTCTCACCAAAGACAATATGAGCATATACTCCATCTGAGATTATTAACAAACCTAACCTTTTAGCTGTCTCTGCAATGTGAAGATGACATGAGATATAAGCTTTTGTTCTGGCTGAAACATAGGTCTTGGGACAGAGATCATAACTTCTCACAAAAAACGTATTTAGAAAAACTGAAGGAGGCTTTTGTGAACCAATCCATTATGAACAAAAACCTCTTTTGGTGTTTTGAAAAACCTTCCCTACCGCCCAGAATATGTCATTGAAAAACAGGTGTCAAACAGAGAAATATGCTTGTGAAAACTTGCACCTACAACAGTTTCGTAGCGCAAGTTTAATCACCCATTTCTCCCATCTCATAATTAATTTGAAGAAACTGAAAGAGGTTTTTCTAGTTAAGTATGTTAGGAATACAAACGTCTTTCAATTTTCCATAATATTCTTTCAGTTGCTCTGGAGACCTCCTGGAAGTTGACTACTTAAAAACGCTTTTTCCGCTAAAACAGGCTGCTACAGGGGTTTCGTAGCGCAAAATAGGATTTTTACACTATTTGCGCTACGAAAACGTGGATTCGTAGCTAGTTTTAAAATTTCTCCAATATCATGTGAGATATGACTTATAAACAGATGGTGAGGCTTCTAGGACATGGCATGAGGCTATCAAACTTTATTTGAAGATGGACATGAGACTCTAACCCTATGACTTAGACTCTAAAACATAAAAATGACTTGAACATGACTTGACCATGACTGATACAAGAATTGAGAAACCATGTAAGTTGTCCAATTTTTTTTTAAGGAAGTTTTACAGTGATAACAGTGGCTCCACTTGGGATAGTGTGCCCTTGTGGTACACTAAGAACCTGTAGCTCCAGTGACGCTATCCATCCTCTAGAAGAAAACTTTGAATTTCTGCCCAATTTGCTCCTCAAGCCTTTAGTGGTTGTTGAACGAATAATTCCAACTCCACCTACTGAAACAAATGCTCAATCAACCTACTCTGAGCTTATTTGCATTGCTCTACCTACCTACCCTATCAATTTCAAACTTATTTCAGCTCAATCAATGTGAAATTTCCAATGTAGCCAATCATTTGTCTTATTTGATATTTGAGGCCCTTGACTGCATTCAACCTCAAAATAACCATGATAGTGAGATGACCAAATCAACACATAATATACCTTCTCTTCATAATGCAAATGAAAATGAAAAATTGGTGTGCAAAGCTTGTCCATGTATTCATTTATTGGGTCAAAGAGGATATGGTTATTTTGATGATCATTATAACATTCTACATCTTTAGACAATTGATTCTCAACCACACATGATTTCTTTGATATGTTATCCAACTGCTCTTCTAAATGGTTCCCATAAACAATGTAATTTTCCTCCTTATTATGATCATTCATTGATGTAAGCTGCTGCAAGGAAACACAAAATTGAACAACCTTTTCCTCTGCTTGAGGATTATAAAAGCTATCTTCCAGTATTTCTTCTTGTTGTGTGTAATCATTTTCATCTTCATTATGATTCGAAGATTGAGAAGACTGCTGCATATCTACATCAATATCAGAGGATTGAACATGGTTTTCATAAGTAAACCCCTGCTGATTTTCATGTTGCCTTTCATGGGATGTTACTTTCTTCTTGGTGTTGAAATGCATTGTTATGAAGAGCCTCTAAAATTTCTTCATCCATAAATTCATCATCACCATAACAATCCTCCAAGTATTGAATAAGACTTAAAGAATGTCTACAACAATCTTTGAGCAACAATAAGGAAGGATGACATTCTTTATACATCTCATAGAATTCATCATGAAAACTAGCAAGCGAATATATTGAACCATTTTTCAAACTTTTATACCAAGACCATGCTTTTCCTTCTAAAGTGGTCATAAACATCTTCATGAGACAATCTTCAGGGAACTGAACCTTAAGAATGCGTACATGCATATGGAACCTAACCAAATGAAGAGCAGCATTGTCTTTCTTTTCATCATTGAATATTGGAAGATCCTGTAACCAATCAACCTTTGGCATAGGATTTGGAAAACCAGGGATATGAGACCAATTCATAGGAGCATACCTGGCATTCATTCTTGCAGTGGAACTCATCTTGAAGCTTCATCAAGCTACTGATATTCTAGCAGTGGAGTCACCTTCCAATTTGTTATTCGATGTGTGGAGTCACCAAGGTAGTTTTGCAGCCTCAAAAAGATGTCTGAGCTCCTACTACCTTCAGAAGTTCAGCCTCTTAATTTTGGGAATGAATAGACTTCAAGCTCCCGGCAGACGCACCAAAATGTTATCACCAAAATAGGTCCCTGATAGGTTGCTGATCAGACTATCTTAGTGTAACTATTTCAAACCTACTTTAGGCTGAGGCTTAGCCTCCTCAGCCTGAGAGGGCTCTCTCAAAGTATTAATGATATTGATTGATGATAATATAGATGGCTAACTCTATCTTGGGTTTGTGTGTTTGTAGGTTGAAAAGATGAAGGCCTGCTACCATTGGGCTATGGAGTCAACAAGTCAATAAATTCAGTGGCAAGGTTTCTTGACATGAAAGCTGAGGCAAATGGGGTTTTCAAAAAATTATAATTCACTCAAGGAAATAGGTCATCACAATAATTCCATTACTAAAGGAAGTCAGAGCATAGGATTATGAATTATGAGTAATAGTAATGAAATCTACTGTTGATAGTTCAAAGGTGATTTACTCACAAGATTATGGAAAGACACATTCATCTCATTACTAAAGGAAGTCAGAGCATAAGATTATGAATTCTGAGTAATAGAAATGAGATCTATTTCTCAACATAATCATTCCATCACTAAAAGAAATCAGAGCACATGGTTGTGAATTCTGAACAATAACAATGTAATCTAGTGCTGGTGGTTCAAATATAAAACACAATCATCTTATTGTTAAAGGAAGTCAGAGCATTAGATATGAATTCTGAGTATTAACAATAAGATCTACTGTAAGTTATCAAAATAACATATAGATCAAGAAAGGATTAACTCCATGAGAACTCAGATCTGTTCAAGAAAACCTCTCTGCATTACTGATTATAGTTCATAGCATAAAGTAGCAGTTGAGCCAAATAGTCTCCAACCCTTTGCTAATTCGACCTCTTGCTCTATATAAAGCATTTAAAATTATGATTCCATCATCCATGATCAATATAATTCGAATTTGTCATCAGTGACACCTATTCTAACCATAAAACAAACCATTAATTAGAACTAGTTGTTAACTAGGAGTGCTAGTGACCTAATACAACTAGGAGTGTAACTCCTTATCATGATTACAAAAACCTTATCTAAGCATTTAAAGCATTATTTGACAACTTTCAACCTCAAGAAGTCAAATTTTATGAAGCCTCCCACGTGGTCATTTGACTGCTGAAGACAAAACCCTAGAAATTAGGGAACATGTTTCCCTGTTTTTAGGTTTAGGATCCCTGAAAATGGCACGTGGGACAGAGCCTTTATCTCCTCAACCATGACACATTTTTCTAAAATGAAGGAGGTTTTTGTATTCCAGGATGTCTAGAACAAAAACCTCTCTTTGTTTTTAAAAATACTTCTCCAGCTGTCCAGACTCGATCCTTGATGTTCCTAGCAACTAGGAGACTGTCCCTTGCTCTGTTCTGGCTGAAAAATGGGTCTTGGGACAGAGCTCATAACTTCTCACAAAAAACGTATTTAGAAAAACTGAAGGACAATTTTGTGAACCAATCCATGCTGAACAAAAACCTCGCTTGGTTTTTTGCAAAACCTTCCCTACCGCCCAGAATGTGTCTTTGAAAAACAGGTGTAAAACAGAGAAATATGCATGTGAAAAACTGCACCTACAACAGTTTCGTAGCGCAACTTTGGTCCATCATTTCTCCCATATCATAATGGATTTGAAGAAAGTGGAAGAGGTTTTTGTACTTCAGTATCTTAGGAATGAAAAACTCTTTCACTTTTCAGAGAGGAGTTTTCCACTGCTCAGGAAAGCTTTTGGAAGTTAACTAGTAAAATCAGTTTTTTCTGCTAAAACAGGCTGCTACAGGGGTTTCGTAGCGCAAAATAGGATTTTTACACTGTCCGCGCTACGAAAACGTGGATTCGTAGCTAGTTTTAAAATTTCTCCAAAATCATGTGAGATATGACTTCTAAACACATGGTGAGGCTTCCAGGACATGGCATGAGGCTATCAAACTTTATTTGAAGGTGGACATGAGACTCTAACCCTATGACTTATACTCTAAAACATAAAAATGACTTGAACATGACTTGACCATGACTTGACCATGACTGATACAAGAATTGAGAAACCATGTAAGTTGTCCAAATTTTTTTAAGGAAGTTTTATAGTGATAACACCTTCCACTGTCTCTTTTGGTGTCACCTCTGTAGGAACAATGAGGAAAGCACAGAACACTTATTCTTGCACTGCTTTATTATTTCGGAGCAATGGAACCTCATTCTAGCCCCCTCCCCTTCCCTTCAGTGTTGGCAAGGGAGATCCATCATGGAGGCCTGGTTGGACTGGCTAGAGAGGCACAAAGGTAGAGACAGAAATCTGCCCCTTCTGATGTGTTGGGATTTTTGGACGGTAAGGAACCGGGCCATTTTTTACCATAACGACCCCCTATGGCTTTCTATCAGATCACGTATCCTCGCTGAATTTGACTCACTACCTGAAGACACTTCTCAGACTCCCTCCAAGACCATCCAACCTGAACTCATAGACAAAGCACATCCTTGGGCCTACTTTGATGGCTCAGCCCAAGAAGAGGGTTGTGGGCAGGGGGGCATTCTCTACCTGAGGGGAGCCCACTATTTCAAGATCCAAATGAACTTGAGAAGAGGCACAAATAACTTTGTTGAGCTAACCACGACCAAACATCTCATCCACTTTGCTCTAGAGAAACACTGCTCACATCTCCAACTATTTGGGGATTCCAAACTTGTTTGCAACTAGCTCAACAGAACTTCTCATTGCTCTACTTTTACATTGAGACATATATTGGATGAGGCTCACAGGTTTACGAAATCTTTTGATAACTTTTTCTGTCATCACATTTATACGGAGCGCAACATAGGGGCAGACTACCTATCAAAGGAGGCAACACGCAGGTAGGAAGAGCACTGGTTGATTCAGGAAGAAGTTGATGGAACTTTGCATCAATACTACCATAGACCGTTCATAGATATACATTTATATCAAGAAACATAATCACACTGTCATTCCTTATACACTCCTTCTTATCTTTTTGGCTTTTTACGATTTTCGTCAGTTGATGTTTATATTTTCAGTACTTATGGTTTTACAAGCTCTCTTAGAGAAATTTTGACAGTCAAATAGCATGGGTTGTTTCAGTGACTTTATATTTTTTTGAGACCCATATGCCCTCACTGCTTGGAGAATACAGGTTTTTTTGGTACAATTACCTACCTTGTCGGCTATAGTGTTTCTGAGACTTTCATGACCTCCTTGCGAGGAGACTGATGCAAAACTTTTATGCTTGTTGTCGTTACAACAACTGTTGGTTTTTTTGGGAGGCTACCAACCTCAATATGCATATGCTAAGGCATCTATAGAATGTAATTTCTCACTGTTAATAGAAATTATGACTTTTTCCATGGGAAAAAAAAGTTTATGAAATGCTAAATGTATTCAAACTGAAGGAAATATAACTACTCAAAGGTTTTGACCTTTAAGGGTTATTTTCTAAATAGTTAGCATGCATGAGATATAGTAATCTTTTCACAAAGGCTGAGGTAGGAATTGGTGACAATGACCCAAATACTCCTAAGAAGAAAGAAAATCAAGTATGCAATGATGATTTGGCCACTAAGTTTAGTAGAAATACTTATCAATAGAATAGAATAAGATAAAGAGGGAGTAATGCAATTAATATGCAATCTCCTCCCCCTCCCCCCCACCCACATAGCAGTTCTCTATGCCCAAAAAAAATACAAGTAAAATATAAGCAGAGAAAAGATAATGAAGGACATGTTGGAGGAAATGATGGAGACCACGCTTCTCATGTTTACATTGAAATAACACATGTAGTAACATACTCTAAAAGGAAGAGAATCCCAATTAAGAAACAATCACATAATTCTAAGGAGCCGAGAGATACTGCATATATGGAAGTTGATAGTGCCACTATACTAGACTAGGTAGGATTACATATTGTTGAAAGTCAATGAATAGTAGAAGAGTTGGCCTAAGGGGAACCAACTATTTTCAAAGAGCATTGTTTAAGATGAATAATGCCTAATATAATAAATAAGAGAGAGTTGAAAATAGAAAAGGTCCACGTTATGTATAATAAAATAACTTGAAAATTGACTTAAGTGGGAATTTTTAGAGTCAGACTCTTGAAACTCTTCAAATTTCATATGCCCATTGGAGATGATCTTTCTCACTCCATTTTAGAGTATGAGATAGAAAATATTAAATTAAAAAGAAGAATAAGCAAACTCCAGAACACATAGAGTTCTAAACCTTTGTTCACATAATCATTAGTTGTTGGTGGTCCTGAACAAATGCCTTAGAGTACACCTAGGACATCAACACGAGTAAAAAAGGCCACCACATTTCGTAATGGAGGGAGATTTTATGTTTAAGAAAATATCAATAAGTGGCTAAGTACTATTTTTGAAGTTTGGGAGGTTAGTTCAAATATGAGGAACCTGTCACAATAAATATCCAATTTTATGGAATATTTGCAAAAGGATTTGAAAGGTGATGATTCTTTTTATGAAAATGATTTAAGCACTTTTATTGTGAGGGTATTATTTTAAGTGATTTCCATATAAATCAACAAGGTCTACCTTCAAATTGTAGAATATGGCAAGTGAAAGCATGATGGTTGGCAAGGATACAAATTCTATTAGAATCAATTGCTAACTATATGAAGATTAATGACAAAATAAGTAATGCATTCCTTAAAGCGCTTTACATTGTTGAATATCTTGAGGGAACAAAATTAATAAGAGAGTTTATGCTTATACCTGAGGATAAATTGGAGACAAAATTGAGCATAATTAGATCTTCATGGGCCAATGAGTTTGACAATATCATTGATTTTATGGAAGAAGATATCATGTGATGGTTAATTACTTTCATGAATGATATTGAAGGCCACATGGAATTGGTTAAATAGATGTAATATGAATTTAAAGAAATTGAAGAATAATTATTTTCACTTTGGGTTAAGCAACACATCACAATTTCACTAATGAAGGAGTACATTAAAGAGTGGCTCAAAAGATCGTTAACATTGATTGTTAATATAGAATAACCACCAAGAAGTAGCTATACTAGGAAGGATTGATATCCCAGATATATATGTGAAGACCTAATTACAAAAAGGGATAGAGAGACATCCATACATCTACAATTTCTTTGTTATTTTTGTGTGTATTTATTTTTTAAGCATTTCCCTTCTTTCGTCCCAGTATTTGATATGATTGCGTTGAGAGGCGCTCTACAACTCATTTGGGGTGATGTTGTAGTGGTGTAAATGTTTGTAAACAATTACGTATCAGCTCAGTTAAAAATAATAAAATAGTAAAAGTAATAAAATAATAAAATTCAATTTGTTATATTGTAATTTTGTTTTTAATACTAAAATTACGAACAATATATTAGATAAAAAATCATAGAATACATATAACATTATAATATATAACATATAAATAGTAACTATAAATTAAGCTCCATTTTATCATATAAGTTAAACTAGCAATTACACCAAATGTTGCAAAGGAAATGTCGCAAGGCATAAATTCGAGAAGAATCGTGACATATAAAAAATCATTGAAGATAAAAATTAGATGCTAGAAGATAAAGAGAAATCACTTACATTATGCCAAATTGACAGATTCTTTAACCTTTCCAACATAGATTGCCTCTTAATCTTCAAATATGGTCTTTCAAGTCCCAATAGAAAATATTTGATAGATTTTGAAAAAATACAAGTAGTAGATGAGATAAACTAAATAAAATAATATTAAGTCATGAACAATATGATGGCTATCTTTCCAAATATAAATTTCCATCATAACCTCACAAGTTTCAGACATCATCACATATTAGATGAAAATGAGCCAGACATCAACTCCCAATTATTCATAAATTTTGGTGTAAAATCTACAACTTTGATGGGGAACACTACTGCAGTGTAGTTGATGGTGTTCAATATCTCCAATGTTTCCTCTAAGAAAATCATCTTTGAAATTGTAAAGAAACATTTTGAATTGCATTGACACTAGCAACAAACTATTTTAGTATTTTTCATTGCCCCCTCAATGGTACATGGTTTACATCTCTTGGTGGCAGCTTATCACTATGACACGTTGTACTTCGTAAGAGACTACTAAGAAGGTGAGTATGGTATATAATTCTAATATTTACACTAGTGAGCATTTCATGAGGATTTTTTTTCGAAATCAAATAGTGATGAGGTAGCAACATATATCGTACTTGATAGCTTTCAAAACAAAAGGTTGACATACTTGAGTAATGGGACAATTACAACAACACAAAAATGTAAACATAACTAATCTAATGCAATTAATTTTTTAAATAAAACAATTTTCAATTTCTAATTGATTTTTTAAATCAAATCAGTTTTTCAATCATCGATGTAACGTAATCGTAATCTTCCATTAGAAAAACCTAAAAAAAATAATTATACATTTAGTTTGCAATACATTTATTTAATTATAAATGAAAGTATATATTTGAAAAGTTAAAAATTCAATCAATTAATTAAAGGGAGTCATGTTTCTAAATTTATATCTGCAATTTTCAATTGCACAATTTTGTAATTTTCAATTCCACGATTTTCATAAACTCATTGAATATGGTTTTCCTACCCAATCAAACAAGAGAGGAATGGAATAAAAAAATATAGGAATGAAACTAAACTTAGTAAAACAAAGTCATTATTTGAAATCATAGTCAAAGAAAGAAATAATTTTGTTGTCGTAAAGATATAATGTGTTTTTAGAAATTTAAAATAATCCTCTCTAAACAAATGATTATCCCATTATACCATAAAATGACATCATCAAAATATTACTCCATCAAATTTCTTGCATCACTATGATGTGTTCCAATGCTCAAAATTCAAGCTCGTCATCGGTTTGTATTGAAAGAAAAATTTCAAAAATTTCAATTATCACCATTACACATTCCAATTCTCATACACAATCCTACTCTCACCAGTTTAACAGGTTTCAAAGTAATTTGTCCATCATTTTCCATAAATCTCCAGGGTAAATAATCCCATATCACCACATTTTCATCCAATGCCCTGCATATGTAACCAACCACACCAATAGTAATAGCATAGACCTGGTATTCTTCAATGCTTTGGCTTGTGTAACTTTAGTTGTGTAGTTTTATAAGGCCTCGACGGTGCACAAAGCTCATTTATTGTTACATAAGAATAAATTCACATTATTTCAGTAATTTATGTTATATGCATATCAACTAGAAAAATCATACAAAGAAAGGAAAGAATAAAAGGAAATTTATTTCTAAGTTGTTGCAAGTGACAAGTAAATTGACGAAAATCAGAAGAGTTAACATTGGAGGTCATAGTTTTATGCCTCCAATTGTTAAACGCTCATTATTTCTCTCTTGCAAGAGACATGAGAGCCAAAAACAAGCTTCTTACCATTATAATTTGATGCCAAATCAATTTTATCTAGCAAGAGTAGACATAGTAGCCAAATCTTTACTAAGTAATTACACTGAATCTTTAAGCGCCAAGTGATTAAGAAATACTACACTTCAGAAAAGAAAGCATTATTATGATCTCAAGACATAAATAATAAAATCTTATACATAACACTTCAATAAGGATTCCACATTTATGTATTTGACATTTGGATAAAATCCTAAGGCTTCTCACTCTTTAGGTTCAATCTCAAAATTTGCAGTACGACCTTCATAAAATATTTGGTGGGAATGGACAATTGAAATATGTAGTCCAAGAAGCTTACATGCAACCAAAATTTTCAAATTCAAAATCCAAAAATGATACATGATAATATAATCTCATACCTTCATATAAATCAATAAGCGCATCAATATGCCTCTCTTTATGCATTGCTTAAAAATATACAAACCTTCCAAAAACTTGAGCCATTCTTCAAATGAAATGCTCTTCTTCACCAAAGGGTGGCCTATACTCCATTTCGATATCTCCATAACCTCATTTTGTGTGAGGATATTGGCTGGTGGGTAGATGTATATTGTTCTATTTAGGGCCCGGGGATCAACAACTAGTTTTGAATGCTTTTTACACAATAAGATACAATTGAAGCACATAAATCATATGTTGTTAAAATGATCATAGATCATATACATTGTAATTGAGGGGCTTATAATTTATCATATTTTGCATATTTTCTGATCTAATAATGTTTTTCTTGTCTCCTGTTAGTACCAAATCACAATGAGAATCAAAAGGTCAATCAGAAAGGTTGTTGAAATCCAAACATTTAAAAAATGAGTCACAAAAATTATAAATTATGGGAGTTCAACAAACATGTTTAAACACCCAATTTTATTAATCTTCCCATAGGCCTTATTGGTTGGGATGGACATTAAAACATGAAATACTAATTAAAAATGGAGATCAATAATTTATGTTACTTGTATATGTGAAAATCCAAAACAGAAGGGAAAAAAATCCTGAAAAAGAGAAGAACACCTTGATGTTGCCAACTTTCTTAATAATATCCACTAGTTTCATTTGTTTAATTATCTCATTGCGAACAATAGTTCATGTTAGAGATTATATCACAACATCCACTTGGTTCACAACAGTCACTAGATTATCATGATCATCCAATGGACCCTAAATGTAGTTAGTGAGTAATGGACATTCTCTTGGATGTATGCTTGCAATTCATGTATATAGGCCTTGAAAATAAAAATAACAATACATACTTGCAGAAGGTGGGCATTTCATATTTGAAGGATAGGAGGAGCTCCACTTTGTCAATATTTTGAGTTGCTGCAGGATGATACAAAATGTAACTGGGATGACCAAGAGCCAAGACTCTCCCCTATTTCCTTGCCCTTGCCCCAACTATATTCTCGTCACAACGATGTTTTTTCTTCACAAAATTTTAAAATGTCTACCCACTGGCATGGAATAACATATTCAAAATCAAATTACAAGAAAGATGCATTTTTTCCATCGTAAGGCTTCGAGAGACTCATTGATAGTTCAGTTCATAGGGTGGGATCTAATTTTGTCATTAAGTTAATCGACTTAAATCAAGAATCAGTTAACGGTTGAAGTAGTGTGATCTATAGTGAGAGAACTCTCAATCATCTAACATTCGATCGGACAGTGCAGACCAGTGCAGAGTGGCAGTTGAGAGAGTTCTTCTCAAAGGGAAACGCCTTACGTTGTAAATATGGTAAAATGGAGCTTAATTTATAACTACTATTTCTATGTTATATATTTTAAAGTGATATGTATACTATGATTTTCTTTTATATAACATATTATTTTGTAATTTCATTAATAAAAGAAAAATTACAATATAACAAATTAAATTTTATTACTTTTATTAATTTTAATTTTTTATTATTAATTTAGCCAACATTGATTTTACAATGTTTAGTGTCTTCAAAGAATGAATTGAAATTGTGCTTTCAATAGAATACATAGTTTGCAATGCCAATGAAATAGATTCTATAGTCAGTGTGAAGTAATTGAATTATTTTGATTTGTTGACAACCTCTACAACATTCTCTTTGTTTTCATTTTTCTCAGTTAACGGGTGGTTCCCATTCTAATTCTCTGTTATGCTCTAGAGATATAGAAATATTTTCTTTTCTTTGTACTCCAACCTGTTGGCATTATGGTACAAGTGTTGTCCTTGATGGCAAATTACTAAGATAACAGATCACAGTTCAGTCTCATAGAATAAAGAAAAAGAGATATACGCAGGTTCCCCTTGAAAAATCTGCGTATACACGCAGGTTAGCTGACCAAAAGGTATGTATACGTATACACGCACTTTCATGCAAGGAAAGGCGCATACATTTGGTTTTGGTCCGTGGCATTTGGATCATGGTATTGGTCTAAGGTATCTTGTCCGATGTATTGGCCCCACGTATTTGGTCCAAGGTATTGGTTCTAAGTGGTTTTGGACAATGGTATTTGAGTAAGGCCTTAGACTATAAAAGGAGGAGAAGATCATTAGGAAAAGGCACTGAGAAAGTCTTGAATATCTGATAAAGTATGAGATCCAGTATGTAGGTTGTGGTTTCATGATGCTTTGCTTGATCTGAGCCAAGGAGGAATCTCAGTGGTTGATGGAGAACAAGATCTAAGGATAAATCATGATCTAATGGCTTGGAATGAATAATCTCTATATGGTTTGATCATGCTTGTTCTAGATCTGTATACTGACACATGTAACGTTATGTAAATATTATGATCTAGGTATAACTCAAGTTTGGAATAGCTGCAAATCATAAATGAATCTTTATAGATGTATACATTGGTGTTGATGCCCCGAAAATCGTTACATCAACATCGGGGGATAACCACCCGGTTTGGACCTTAATACAACTCCTTTTCCGTTTGGGATGGTGGCTCCGACTGGATATAATGGGACCCGTTTCCCAGTAATGAATAAAAGGGGGTGGATGAATGATTAGTTTTCTAATAAGTGATAATAAATCGGGACTTACTCTATGAGCGAAAACGTAAATGACTATTTTATCCCGGGAAGCTTCTATTCTTAAGTGCAAAGTTTAGTGATCTGTGTTCACTGATAGGCATATAGAAGACACTATTCAATAAACAAAGACATTCATTTAAATGATAATTGCTTCATTCAAATAGTTGAACAAAGTAATTGATAAAACATTGTTACACTTCCCTTTTTTATATTACTGATACATGCATGATTAGAAGAATAGCAAATTGTAAACATCCAATAGTGGAAAGTATAAAGTCTACTGTTAAAACACATTCACATATTCAATAATAGCAAGAGTGATCAAACAACAATTCACATAAAAAGAATAAATTTAGACATAGATAATAGTACCATATGAGCTGCAAATCATTCCCAACGTCTATCGCAATTTGAATTCCTCCTTCTGACTCATAAATACTTTTAAATAAAGCCAGTAGTGCACATCCACATAAAAGCTTCGTTATCAAAATTTGGAAAAACTGGTCCAGTTTTCATAAAAGGATATGCCTGAAGTACAATAGTGCAACTTCAGGCTTAAGTCATATACACAAACTTACGACCCTTTCTAAATACATGAAAGGGTCTATAAATACTAAACTAATCTAACAAACTACAAAATTAAAATGGTACTAAATTGGTATAACCTGATCTTGAATATCTCCCCACAACAATCTGGTAATCAACAGCATGATTCATCACTCTGGCTGTTTGCCTTTTGTCCTGAGTTGGCATATTGCCAGCATTGGTTCCACTTCTTGAGGGCAGCTGAGACAAGAATTGATTTGAGTCGCATAGGTGGCATCATGTATATCGAGAATGATACACCTGATTGCATCCGTTAGGCATTTGAGGGTGGCTCTCTGGCTGTATGGTTTTACTAGGAATAACTAATAGGTGTCCCAAGTTAAAGTTTTAATTCCTGAGATTAATCTCCCATTCTTTTCTAGTTCTTGGTAACATGATTGCTCCAATGTCTTGGCTGATAATAATTTACCTGGTGTACATTGAGAAATCATGTTAGATAAATAGAGAGTATTGTTAATCAAGTCAATCAAATTGTTCGTAGATAATTTGCATCTAGAAACCGCTCTCTCGACTTTCATTAATTGGGATTGCCACTCCATGAATAGAATTTCTTTATGGGATTCTAAAATTTTGGGCAAGTTTGCTGCCTATCCCTCATTAGTGTCCTACGAAGTAAGAAAATATGTTAAAGTCTCATCGGCTTACTCTAAATCCTGCCTGGCATCAACTGATTTGTCTATTATAGATGTTGTTATGTCGCACAGAGGTTCAACTTGGGCAATTTCATGACACAACAATCTTATTTGTGTTATTAGTGCCTTATTAATCTGTATTTCCTCTGCTTTGAAATCGGCAGGTTGGGGAAGACTCTTGAACTTCTCTACTTGAGCTGATAATTGAGCAATTTGCTCATCTTTTTTCTTTACCATCTGTTCATTCATTGCCTTCAATTTTGCTAATGCCTTCGATAATTATTTCTGTCTTTGAATCGCTCCCGAATCTGCCCTCCGTTTCTCTTCATGCAACTATTTGTTGAGTTGGTTATTTAACTGTTGCTGCTTGGACAATTGCTATTGTAGTTGTTCTACCTTCTATTGTGCCTCCGATATCTGTGTTTGTAGTGAAGCGATCACCTGATCCTTTTCTTTCAACAAATTGCTTACCTCCGATGCTTTATCCATGGTGGTTGCCGAATAGGCACCGGCATATTGGGACAACTTTGTCAAGTCATCGGAGGGGTCGAATTCTTCCTTCCACACCACATTGGCTGTTACTATTTGTTCTGGGAATAGGGAAGGTTGATCAATCCTTCTCCTTTTCCACTGTCGCTTTATTATAGCCCTGTGTTTTGGGCTATAGAAAACATCCAATGGAGGAATATCCTCCACCTGCAAAATAATTCGATCCGAAGGATCCTTGAGAATTATTTCTACTTCTGTAGTCGCGGGTAGACCACTGGTTCCTTTGCTTCGAACCTCCTTTGATGTTGTATCCTGTGTATTGGCCGCTTTGGATGTATCGACATCCATTGAGCTCTCAAGATTGCTTATAATTGAATTAAATTGTTGCCATTCCTGGAGCAATCTTGGGTCAATTTGAGTGTCGACACCCACCTCCTTGCTACTCCTCTTGCTGCTTTTTCTATTCCTCCTCTCGTATTCTCTCCTGTTCTTTCTTTTCTGCTTCCTCTTTGTCTTTCCTCTGTGTTTCCTCTTGTTCTTTCATATTTGCCTCTTCCTGTTCTAACCTTCGGAGTTCCTCCTGCTCTCTTCTTTGGACTTCTTCAAAGATTTTGGGTGTAGCAGGAGGTTCGGTGGTACGCTGCTGCTCAGGCTCATTTGATTGTATCATCGGGGCAGTGGCTAACAAATCTAGAGGCAGAGTTTGCAACCTCTGCTCTCTAAGTTTGTTAAATTCAACTAACCCGTCATCATGGTATCTCATTCTAGCTATCTTCTGCACCTGAAATATCGACTCGGCTGAGGAGAACAGGTCATCAAACTCATCTTCCTTATGTTCAAATTTAGTGAGTTTGGCCTGGTCTAGAACATTGTAGACAAATTTTTTCGGATCAAAGCGTCTAATAGGCAGAGTGGTGAGACTTAGCATATTAATCTTTTCCGCCTCTTTCTCTGCATGTTCATAATCATGTAGAGTATAGATGCCACACCTTAGAGGAAAAGGAGGCCAAACTTGCTTCTTTGAATTCCTGAGAGTCTTTGCAGCTGATGCGGTTGTAAGCTGATATGATTTCTCTCGAGCTAATAATTTGTTTGGTATATACAAGGGGAGGATATGAGGCCTGGCCTGACTGCCGAAAAATCTTACATAAGTGAATTTTTCTTCTCCAAACCAGGTTCCTAAGGCTGTCAAGTAAATCTCTGCCTGAGAAGAGATCTTAGGAGTAGGTCTATCAAAAATTGCATAGTAAATAGGTAGCATGAATCCATTGCAGACTTGATATAAGTGGTGTTTATAATGAGCTTTCCATAATTTCTGGTGGTAGATATGAATGGGCATAGGGTCCTGTGGAGTTCATCTCCACCCTAACACAAGAAACTCGGAATTAAAACAGAGGGTGTCTAAAATGTAGGCACTAAAGTAAAATGGAGGGATGAACCTATCAGTAACACGGGATTTGTTTATGAAGTCAAGAATAGCTGTAGCTAACTTATCCGATAATATATTCCCCCAATCCATGATTTCACTATTACATGCTGCTTCCATCAAAGTTACCATCTCTATGGAAAATTTTGAAGAATCATGCAATCCCCACTTTCAAAACATCATGGCTCCAGCATAACAATAAGGAGAAAATAAGGAATCGACGGAGTACTTACCTGAAGACTCATGTTTGTGTTTCACCGGGTTCTGTCTCCATTCCCGTATAGGCTCCAACTCAGTTTCATTTTCATCTCTAAACTTCTCCAGGAATGTTTTATTATACTTCTTCTCTGGTTCGGGCAAATGGTACATTTGTCTCAAATCATTGGGCTGAAATGAACCGAATACTCTCCCATCAACAGTGCAGAATGTTCTGTTCATAATTGGAATTTCTTCAATGGCCCATCTCACCACATCTGTATATGGAAGAATTTGCTCTCGAGCCACTATCCTGTGCAGATAGGAATCAGCCAAATCTTTTAGAGTAGCATCAGACTTTTGGCTTGACCCTGCTATAGCTTGTACCGATGTTTGCTGAGGTTCCTCGGCCTCAACGAGGTTGTAAATGCTCTGCCAAGTAGTATTGTCGAGGCCGAGACATGTGGTATCTGAGATTAATCCCTTTTTGCTTGGTCCCGGATTGGTGGCATGTTGTCATATTACCACAGAAGCTGACGCTGTTCCAGATTTCTTAGATTTCTTCCCCATTTGGTCTGAATTTGCTACTGCGAAAAAGCTCTGCACAAGAGATAAAATGAACGTAATGCGGAGAATAGATGGCGAAAACCAAGTATGGAGGAATTGTGCCAATCAATGAATAATGGAAGATTATCATAAGGCTCCCACGGATACAATATCTGAAGGGATTTAGGCATAACTGCTCCATTAATTGGCCATTTAAACCTGTCAATCATTTAAATGCTCATTATATCCTTTATTTGCCGAATAATCGTTTAAGTGTGGATTTGATTTTTTGGTGGTTGGACGCAAGTGAATCACTATCGGGAAGAGAAAAGGCTTTTAATAATAATTAATATAATATACCAAAGCCATATCAATCCTTTTCGAAAGTCGTGCTTGGCTTTATCGCAATCGACGATCGGAGGAAGCCTTGGGCAGTTTTATTTAAGTTATTGTGGAATCCCCGATCGCCGATAGCGATAACGCTTAACTTGCATCAGAAGCTTTAAGGAGGAGAGTTTCGTTATATTCATATCGCATTTCCCGATTTCCGATAGTGATATCGCGTCGGAGCAAGGAGAGGGGCCTTTTGTTGTTTGTTTTCCCGATAACCGATGGTTACTTGCACTTGTCGCATCGGGGAGAATCAATGGGTATTTGTTATGCATCCTTTGTTATTGCGATATGCGATCTTGCGATCGCTTTATCGCAATAACAAAGAATTATTCATTTTATTATAAGACCGATTATTTATTAACTCAAAAGGGTTTTATAATGTTTCATTTTTTTCCGGACCTTTAGTGGAGTGATAGGTTAATACCAATTTAATCTAAAAGGGACCCATTTCATATTATAGTTTTCTAAAGTAAAATTTTATGAAATGGGGGGTTGTTGTATAGCACAAAAATTGGCGATTCGCTGGAAGAAAAAGTTATCTCTGAAAAAATATTGGAACATTTGAACTTTCTTTACATAGATATCTTATTAAAAAGGAAAGTTCTAATATAAATAAGTATACACACATTCTGAATATAATAAGAGCATGTTTTTTGCTAATTCCTTCTCTCGTTAAAATTAAATACATTCTAAGTTTTAAATTGGCCTCTATTGGCTGATAATGATAAAACAAAACACCTTTCCAACTTAGCCTTTTTGATTGACTCCTTTGTCACAGGTAGAGCCTCTGTTGCTAGTAAACGTTCATAGTTTCGATAGGGATACCTTTTAACCATTTGATTGTCCATGACCCCTCCCATCTCAGAGTATGATTAAAAGAATGAATTCAAAACATGTTTTCATATTTTGTATTTCTTTTCTTTTCCATTTTTTGTAAGATAAAAAGCCATTGTCCTGGTTTGGTTGCCAGCTGTTTTGACAATGCCATTCACTGGTTGTAATCTAATCGAACAAGCTAGCTCGTGATGAGACCCCTTGTCTTATGCTTATAAGCCATTACCCTATTTTGGTATGAAGTGTTGGTAATGTCAGTTAGACTATTTCCCAATGATCATGGTAAGCAGGCTTGTGATAAGACCCCTTATCTTTATATCGGATACTTTAGAATTACACTCTGAGTAATCATAAACTTGGATGAATGGGATGGACAATTTTCTCCTTAAGAGAAAATGGATGATAAGGTAAGAGTTGAAGATGCTAAGATTGAATCAGTTTCTGTTTTGATATTGATAACCCTTTTGTGGCCAGTTTGAAAACATTAAAATGATTTACAGTAGTTCTAAATATTGAGAAGATTTTCACAAAAATAAAATGGGGTTTTCAGAATGTTAATATACCTAATTTCCTAGAAATTGTCCCTTTTGTTTAAGGTTTCTATTTTACAAAAGTAAATATTAAAAGTACTTCTTCTGAGCAACTTTTCAATATAGAAAAGGCCAATAGAAGCTATTTTACAACTTTATTTCCTAATGGTCCTAAAAACTGCAAATCCTACTGAATTTAAAAGAGAAGGGGTTACCTCCTCAATTGAAGAATTTCTTTAAGATGAGGCCATTAATAGGAAGAGAGTCCCTCTTTCCTGATAGATCTTGTAATATGAATGTCGAATGGCCTCTCTTCTCACTAATCTGAAATGGTCCAAGCCACATCTTTTGGAATTTGGTGTGTTTACCTTTATCCTCATGTGCTTTGTCCCATTTCAGAACTAGATCACCAACCTACAACTGTTTAGAACTAGACAAAGCTGAATCAAATGATGACTTGATTATCTGCTGATGTTTAGCATGAGTAATTTTGGCCTTCTCTCTCTCTTCTTCTAATTTTAAAATTTGATCATGTCTGAGTTGGATCGAAGAAGAGGGGCTTTCTTCAATAAACTGAACTAGGGCTAGAGAAGGAAGCGCTAGATTGGTCGGTAGTACTGCTTCTTTCCCATATACAAGATTGAATGGAGAAGTACCTACAGAGGCCTTCCGCGTTATCCTATCAGCCCATAGTGCGAATATTAAATATTTGTGCCAGTTTTTATGATTTTGTTTGATAGTTCGCTTAATGATTTTGAGTAGATTTTTATTGGTAGACTCTGCTAGACCATTACCCCGAGGATAGTAATTTGTAGAATATTTCAATTTAAATCCTCTTTTAATAGCAAACTCAAACATGGCATTTCCATAGAAATAAGATGCATTATAAAAAACAAGAGCATTTGGGACACCAAACCTGGTAATGATGAATTGGTCTATAAATTCTATAATTCCTTCAGAGTTTGTTGTCTTTAACGGAATTGCTTCAACCCACTTAGTAAAATAATTAGTAGCAGTAAGGATATACTTATGTTGTTTAGAGGATTGTGGAGTTATTTCCCCAATGATATCTAATCCCTATTGTTCAAAAGGTTGATCAATGTTGACTGGTTGTAAAGGGAAAGTTGGTTTCCTTTGTCTTCCACTGGAGATTTGACAACTTCGGCATTTCCTTACATATTCATGGGCATCTCTGAATAAGGTGGGCCAGTAATATCGAGCATGAATGATTTTGTGAGCTGTTGTGTCAGCTCCAAAATGTCCTCTGGCTGGTCCATCGTGTAGCTCCTGCAAAACCTTTTGTGCTTCAGGTTTTTCTAGGCATCTTGATAAAACTGAATCATAATTTTTCCTAAAAAGCACATCATCAATGATTATGAAGTTTTTTTCCTTTAATCTAATGGCCCGTTTGTTTTTATAAGAAATATTAGGAGGTGCATGTCCATTTTTCAAATAAAAGATTAAATCTGCATATTGAGATTCAGAATTGGTAATACTTATCTGGTTGATTTCTTCAATATGATCTGTATCACTTGATTCCGCAATGTTGGATGCTCCTGCTAATAACCTGCAAAAACCTTGGCCTCTAACAATCTTTGCTGGTTTGATTTCCAAATCATATTCTTGAAGTGCTGTAACCCAATTTGCCCTTTTTTCACCTAATTCCCTTTGGATCAGTAATTGCCTTACTGCAGAAAAAAGAACTATAACTTTTGTATGGGCTTTTAGAAGGAAGGGCCTATAGTGTTTGATGGCTTTATATACAACAAAGGCTTGTTTTTCAACTTCGGAGTAATTTAGTTCTGCACCTTGAAAATTTGAACTAAAAAATGAAATCAGTGCTTCCAAGTCGTGATCATTAATCTGAGTGAGTATCGCTGCATAAGATGAATCAGATGCGATAGTGTACAATATGAAATGATTAGAAAAATTAGGAGTGTTTAAAGGGGGGGCATTGATTATTGATTGTTTGATTAAATAAAATGCTTCCTTTTCCATAGACCCCCATCTAAACACTGAATTTTTCTTAATCATGGTTTGTAATGGTAAAATGATATGAGAAAAATCAGGAACAAATCTTTTGACAAAGTTGATCTGACCTAAAAATGACTACATGGATTTTTTTTTTTTACGAGGAAATAGGATTTCAGAAATTTCTTTAATCTTGTCGGGATCAATATAAATACCATCTTTGGAAAATATAAAGCCCAAGAGCTTTCCTTGATTTTGAGAAAAGAAGGATTTTTTGGGATTAAGTGAAATACCATACCTTCTACAGTGTTCAAATATTTGATTCAAATCATGTAATGGTTGGATCTATTTTTAGAAGATACAGTAATATCATCTAAATAGACGACTATTGTTTTGTTGATCAATCCTTTGAAGGCTATATCCATTGCTCTTTGGAATGTAGCTCCTGTGTTATTAAGTCCAAAAGGAATTTTCTGATAGGCGTAAGTTCCCCATTTTTTTCTGAAAGTGGTTTTGAGTCTATCATCAGGATGGACCAGAATTTGGTTGTATCCTGAAAAACTATCTAGAAAGGACATTAGCTCAGAACCTGCTACTGAATGGAGTATCTACTCCATGGTAGGTAATGGGAAATTATCTTTTTGACTTGCCTTATTCAGATTTCTGAAATCTATACAAATCTTGATGTCGCCATTTTTCTTCCTAACATGCACCATATTGGAGACCTAGTTTGAGTGCCGAACAGGAAAAATAATTTTTACTTTCAAGAGTTTATTGAGTTCTGATTTTATCTGGCTCTCTAAGTTGGGATGTATTTTCCTGAATTTTTGTCGCATTGTTTTTGGTTTAGAAAGCATTGGAATGGTATGCTGGATGATTGATGTATCATATGTTTTTAAATCATCATACTTCCAAGTGAAGACATGTTTATTTTTCCTTAATAATCTAATAAATGCTATCCTTTCTTCCACAGAAAGTCCTTGTCCTAAATTGATATTTTGAGGGTTCTGCTCAGTATTGAGATTTATCAATTCAAACCTTAAGGTATAAATTTGGAGTTTTGAATTGGTTACCTGTTTAAACCTGTCTTTAATGTCGTAGAGATCTTCAAGTTTAACCACAGGTCTTGGTATTGAGTTTTCCTCATGCTTTTCTTTCATCTGAAGATCATGATCGCTTTCATCAATGATCTGATCGTTGTAGGACTTGTCAAAAGTTAAGAAATGTAGAATGTCTTCATCATGATTGAACACTCGCCAATTGGTGACATTGTCAGGAATTGATGGCCTAAAAATCAACTCTACTGAAAATCTATCCGGGCTATAATCTTCAGAAGGTAGGAGTTTAGAAGCAACATTGGCCAACAAGTTAGTTGCTGCATTCTGGATCTGGGAATAGGTGAAATATTGAATGCTAAGAAATGAGATATAAGTTCCTGGACTAAAGACTGATAGTGTTTGAGGTGATTAGAGAGACAATGGATTATATTTTGAACTTGTTTTATGACAATCTCTGAATCACCAAACACTTTCAAATATTGAACTTTCAGGCCAATAGCTTTATATAGACCTTGCACCAAGGTCTCATACTCAACTATATTATTCATGCATTCAAATTCTTATCTACAAGAAAGCATTTTTTTTCTCCCTCGGGGCTGACTAAAATACACCTTGCTCCTGATCCTTCACTGGATTTAGAACCGTCAAAATATAAAGACCAAAATAAAGAATTATCAAAAATTTTATTTACAGAATTCTCAGTAATATTAACACATCATGATCTGTCAGTTTGTGAAAAAATTTCGATTTGTGATGTGAAATTGTTTACCGAGAAAGGAGATGGTTGGGCAATATAATTGCCAAAGAATGATTCAGAAGAATAGTTTCCCAAAATTTTATTGTTAAATGCAATTGGTTGATTCTCTTGTTCGAACTCTGTGACTGTATGGGTCATGTGTTTCTCCCGATTGAGTTTTATTTGGTTTGGCTTTCCCTTGTAGGGCAGCCACATATGAGACCAATCGGTAGAAATATACCCATGGAGCTTCTCAGACCAATCCTTGCTCAATATTAAACCATAAAACTCAGGTATATCAGCGATTAAGATATCAATTCTTTGAACCACTCGTGGATCAGCCAATAACCTGATAGTAACAGAGTTTATTTCCCCTAAGACCTGGACTTTGGTTCTATCCAACTGCACAATGTGAATTGAAGACTTTTGGGGTTCTATGTTCAGTTTCGAACAAACTGAAGCTGGCATTATATTAGATGATGCCCCTGAGTCAATCAAACAGTTGTGTAGATTTCGGTTGTAGATTTCGTAGGTTAAGAGGAAAGGGGGGGGTATAGGAATTTGATCTGTCTCCAATTAGAATCGTATGAGTAGCCTCAACTCTACCAAAAGGTGGTTGTCCTGAATCATTTGCAGCTTTAGCACTAGGAAGAGGCGAATAAGGAACTGCATTTAGTTCCTTAAGAAGCAATTTCTGCTGATGTTTTAATTTGCTGAGTTCAAACATGGTGATGTTTGCCTTAGTCTTCTTCATATCATCAACAATATTGTAATCCATTGAATCTGATACTACCAACGTCTTTGATGTTGAAGGTATATTTGAGGATGATGGTTGGTTTTGAGGCACTGTTGCAGCCAGCTTCCTTGTGGGTACCTTTTCCTTTGTAGTATTAGTACCTTCACTCCTTTTCTTTGAACTTTCCTGGACAGGTTCAGGGGCACTTTTGCTCCTAGTAGTCACAGGAAAAGCTTCTTGTTCAGTTTCGGTGTCGGAGTTAGGCAATATGAAGTCCCACATTCCATGGCATTCAACGAATTTGTCTTCCTCGAATTCATCGAATGGTGCAATTGTTTCATCTTCTTCTTCTTCCTTAGGGTCTGAATCTGCATTAGATATAACATTTGGTGGTTTTGACTCAGGTTTCTTAAAATTCCTATATGGTTTCTTTGTTGAAGTTTCTGCTACTTGCTTTTTAATTTCAACCATTTCATTTGACATTGTTTTGAGGACCTTTTGAAGACCCTCCATATCTTATGGACCTTTGATGATTTTCTTCTTTGAATCATCCTTGAAAGACACTTTTTTGGATTTCCTGTCTTCGAGAGCAGCTTTCTTTTCCAAAGCAATTATAACACTTTTCGACAGCGAGGGATTCTTTCATATTTTCGGCCAAAGTAGGTTTTCCTGCCCTATCTACAAAAATGGCTATATTTGAAGGTAAGGCTGTGATGTACCACTCGCTTCTAATTTGTTCACTTGGCTTGGAATCGGTAGGGATTTTATTCAAGAGTTTATTAAATCAGGAGTTAAACTCCTTAATTGGTTCTCTAGAATCAATCCTTAGATTTGAAAGGTCATTAATGAGTGTGGCCAAGGATCTATCATCGCCATATTTGGTAAGAAACTACTCCTGAAAGGTATTCCAACTGGTAATGGATCCAGAGGGCAAGGAAAAATACCAAGACCCAGCTGATCCTTATAACATGTAGGGGAAAAGCCTAACTACAACATCTTCTTCCGTTACTCCTTTCAGATTAACTGACAACATGAAATTATTTATGTGTTCCTCAGCTAATGTTCCAGCATCTGGATTAAACTTTGGTAACCATTTCTCAGGATAATCAGGTAATGGATGTAATGGTGCAGTCATAGTGACTGCACCAGGACTGTTCCATGGATTCTGAGCCATCTTGGGAGTACCAACAATTTCCTGTGGTGTTCCAGGTGTTTGGGGAGGAGGTGGAAATGAAGACTGAAAAGATTGTGATGTTGAAGGTGGTGACCCATGGTGAACAATAATATGTAATGGGGAAGTGGATGTTTGACTTCGCACTGGAGATGATGAGATGGAAGATGATGGAGAAAAGGTCTCACTACCAGAACCTTCAGTGTTCTTTTTAGCCCTTTTCCTTTGGGGTAAAGGAAACTCAGCTGGTTCAATGCCGAGTTTTTCGCTTTGAAGTCTGGTGAGAGGATGAGGTAGGCAGAATTACGAAGTCTCACTGCCTTGAGATACTTCAGATCTCTAAGGTGATATGGAGAAGCCTTGAAGTTTCTGCATGATAGACTGAACTTCAGGGGACTCCAGACTTAAACATTCTGAAGTATGGTGGGGTTGAGCAGTGGTAGTTGATCCCTCTTCTTCTCATTTGGACACTGGTATTTCAGAATGCAAACGAGAGGTCCGAGGTGAGGTGGAGGCTGATTTAATCTGAGAATGGTCTGTAGGTTTTGATTTACTCGCCATTCATAGTTGATGCCCTCCTTCTAGAGCCAAAAATGTTGATGCCCCGAAAATCGTTACATCAACATTGGGGGATAACCACCTGGTCCGGACCTTAATACAACTCCTTTTCCGTTTGGGATGGTGGCTTCGACTGGATATAATGGAACAGTTTCCCAGTAATGAATAAAAGGGGGTGGATGAATGATTGGTTTTCTAATAAGTGATAATAAATGGAGGACTTACTCTATGAGCAAAAACGTAAATGACTATTTTATCCCGGGAAGCTTCTATTCTTAAGTGCAACGTTTAGTGATTTGTGTTCACTGATAGGCATATAGACGACAATATTCAATAAACAAAGACATTCATTTAAATGATAATTGCTTCGTTCAAATAGTTGAACGAAGTAATTGATAAAACATTGTTACACTTCTCTTTTTTATATTACTGATACATGCATGATTAGAAGAATAGAAAACTGTAAACATCCTAGTGGAAAGTATAAAGTCTACTGTTAAAACACATTCACATATTCAATAATAGCAAGAATGATCAAACAACAATTCACATAAAAAGAATAAATTCAGACATAGATAATAGTACCATATGAGCTGCAAATCATTCCCAACGTCAATCGCAATTTGAATTCCTTCTTCCGACTCGGAAATAATTTTAAATAAAGGCAGTAGTGCACATCCACATAAAAGCTTCGTTATCAAAATTTGGAAAAATTGGTCCAGTTTTCATAAAAGAATATGCCTGAAGTACAGTAGTGCAACTTCAGGCTTAAGTCATATACAAAAACTTACGACCGTTTATAAATACATGAAAGGGTCTATAAATACTAAACTAATCTAACAAACTACAAAATTAAAATGCTACTAAATTTGTATAAACCGATCTTGAATATCTCCCCACAACAATCTGGTAATCAGCAGCATGATTCATCACTCTGGCTGTTTGCCTTTTGTCCTAAGTTGGCATATTGCCAGCATTGGTTCCACTTCTTAAGGGCAGCTGAGACGAGAATTGATTTCAGCAGCATAGGTGGCATCGTGTATATCAGGAATGATACACCCGATTGCATCCATTAGGCATTTGAGGGCGGCTCTCTGGCTGTATGGTTTTACTAGGAACAACCAATAGGTGTCCCAAGTTAAACTTTTAATTCCTGAGATTAATCTCCCATTCTTTTCTAGTTCTTCGTAACATGATTGCTCCAATGTCTTGGCTGATAATAATTTACCTGGTGTACATTGAGAAATCATGTTAGATAAATATAGAGTATTGTTAATCAAGTCAATCAAATTGTTCATAGATAATTTGCATCTAGAAACCGCTCTCTCTACTTTCATTAATTGGGATTGCCACTCCATGAATAGAATTTCTTTATGGGATTCTAAAATTTTGGGCAAGTTTGTTGCCTGTCCCTCATTAGTGTCCTGCGAAGTAAGAAAATCTGTTAAAGTCTCATCGACTTGCTCTAAATCCTGCCTGGAATCAACTGATTTGTCTATTATAGATGTTTTTATGTTGCACAGAGGTTCAACTTGGGAAATTTCATGACACAACAATCTTATTTGTGTTATTAGTGCCTTATTAATCTATATTGCCTCTGCTCTGAAATCGGAAGGCTGGGGAAGACTCTTGAACTTCTCTACTTGAGCTGATAATTAAGCAATTTGCTCATCTTTTGTCTTTACCATCTGTTCATTCATTGCCTTTAATTTTGCTAATGCCTCCGATAGTTCTTTCTGTCTTTGAATCACTCCCGAATCTTCCCTCTGTTTCTCTTCATGCAACTGTTTCTTGAGTTGGTTATTTAACTGTTGTTGTGTGGACAGTTGCTGTTGTAGTTGTTTTGCCTTCGGTTGTGCCTCCGATAGCTGTGTTTGTAATGAAGCGATCACCTGATCCTTTTCTTTCAACAAATTGCTTACCTACGATGCTTTATCCATGGTGGCTACCGAATAGGCACCAACATATTGGGAAAACTTTGTCAAGTCATCGGAGGGGTTGAATTCTTCCTTCCACACCACATTGGCTGTTACTGTTTGTTTAGGGAACAGGGAAGGTTGATCAATCCTTCTCCTTTTCTGCTGTCGCTTTATTAAAGCCCTGTGTTTTGGGCTATAGAAAACATCCAATGGAGGAATACCCTCCACCTGCAAAATAATTTGATCCGAAGGATCCTTGGGAATTATTTCTACTTCTGTAGTCAGGGGTAGATCACTAGTTCCTTTGCTTGGAACCTCCTTTGATGTTGTATCCTGTGTATCGGCTGCTTTGGATGTATTGGCATCCATTGAGATCTCAAGATTGCTTATAATTGAATTAAATTGTTGCCATTCCTGGAGCAATCTTGGGTCAATTTGAGTGTCGACACTCACCTCCTTGCTGCTCTGCTCCTACTGCTTTTTCTGTTCCTGCTCCCGTATTCTCTCCTATTCTTTCTTTTCTGCTTCCTCTTTGTCTTTCCTCTGTGTTTCCTCTTGTTCTCTCCTCTTTGCCTCTTCCTATTCTAACCTCCGGAGTTCCTCCTGCTCTCTTCTTTGGACCTCTTCAAATATTTCGGATGTAGCAGGAGGTTCATTGGTAAGCTGCTGCTCAGGCTCGCTTGATTGTATCATCGGGGCAGTGGCTAACAAATCTAGAGGCAGAGTTTGCAACCTCTGCTCTCTAAGTTTGTTAAATTCAACTAACCCGTCATCATGGTATCTCATTCTAGATATCTGCTGCACCTGAAATATCGACTCGGCTGAGGAGAACAGGTCATCAAACTCGTCTTCCTTATGTTCAAATTTAGTGAGTTTGGCCTGGTCTAGAACATTATAGATGACTTTTTTCGGATCAAAGTGTCTATTACGCAGAGTGGCGGGACTTATTATATTAATCTTTTCTGCCTCTTTCTCTGCACGTTTATAATCATGTAGAGTATAGACACCACACCTTAGAGGAAAAGGAGGCCAAACTTGCTTCTTTTAATTCTTGAGAGTCTTTGTAGCTGATGCGGTTGTAAGCTGATATGCTATCTCTCGAGCTAATAGTTTGTCTGGTATATACAAGGGGAGGATATGAGGCCTAGCCTAACTACTGAAAACTCTTACATAAGTAAATTTTTCTTCTCCAAACCAGGTTCCTAAGGCTGTCAAGTAAATCTCTACCTGAGAGGAGATCTTAGGAGCAGGTCTATCAAAAATTGCATAGTAAATAGGTAGCATGAATCCATTGCAAAATTGATATAAGTGGTGTTTATAAAGAGCTTTCCATAATTTCTGGTGGTAGATATGAATGGGCATAGGGTCTTGTGGATTCCATCTCCACCCTAACACAGGAAACTCAAAATTAAAACAGAGGGTGTCTAAAATGTAGGCACTAAAGTAAAATGGAGGGATGAACCTATCAGTAACACGAGATTTGTTTCTGAAGTCAAGAATAGTTGTAGCTAACTTATCCGATAATATATTCCCCCAATCCATGATTTCACTATTGCATGCTGCTTCCATCAAAGGTACCATCTCTATGGAAAATTTTGAAGAATCATGCAATCCCCACATTCGACACATCAAGGCTCCAGCATAACAATAAGGAGAACATAAGGAATCGACGGAGTACTTACCCGAAGACTCATGTTTGTGTTTCGCTGGGTTCTATCTCCATTCCCGTATAGGGTTCGACTCAATTTCATTTTCATCTCTAAACTTCTCCAGGAATGCTTTATTATACTTCTTCTTTGGTTCGGGAAAATGGTACATTTGTCTCAAATCATTGGGCTGAAATGAACCGAATACTCTCCCATCAACAGTGCAGAATGTTCTGTTCGTAATTGGAATTTCTTTAATGGCCCATCTCACCACATCTGTATATGGAAGAATTTGCTCTCGAGCCACTATCTTGTGCAGATAGGAATCAACCAAATCTTT
This sequence comes from Pinus taeda, assembly GCA_000404065.3. Classification (NCBI taxonomy): domain Eukaryota; kingdom Viridiplantae; phylum Streptophyta; class Pinopsida; order Pinales; family Pinaceae; genus Pinus; species Pinus taeda. The sequence goes on along the minus strand of APFE030188182.1, from coordinate 25,328 downwards.
TAGAGTAGCATCAGATTTTCGGCTTGAGCCTGTTGTAGCTTGTACCGATGTTTGCTGAGGCTCCTGGGCCTCAACTAGGTTGTAAATGCTCTGCCAAGTAGTATTGCCGAGGCCGAGACATGTGGTATCTAAGATTAATCCCTTTTTGCTTGGTCCCGGATCGGTGGGATGTTGTCCTGTTACCGCAAAAGAAAGAGTTGTTCCAGATTTCTTAGATTTCTTCCCCATTTGGTCTGAATTCGCTACTGCAGAAAAGCTCTACACAAGAGATAAAATGAACGTAATGCAGAGAATAGATGGCGAAAACCAAGTATGGAGGAATTGTGCCAATCAATGAATAATGGAAGATTATCATAAGGCTCCCGCGGATACAATCTCTAAAGGGATTTAGGCATAACTGCTCCATTAATTGGCCGTTTAAACCTGTCAATCATTTAAATGCTCATTATATCCTTTATTTTCCGAATAATTGTTTAAGTGTGGATTTGACTTTTTGGCGGTTGGACACAAGTGAATCACTATCGGGAAGAGAAAAGGATTTTAATAATAATTAATATAATATACCAAAGCCATATCAATCCTTTTCAAAAGTCACGCTTGGCTTTATCGCAATCGGCAATCGAAGGAAGCCTTGGGCAGTTTTATTTAAGTTATTGTGGAATCCCCGATCGTCGATAGCGATATCGCTTAACTCGCATCGGGAGCTTTAAGGAGGAGAGTTTCGTTATATTCATATCGCATTTCTCGATTGCCAATAGTGATATCGCGTCGGATCAAGGAGAGGGGCCTTTTTTTGTTTGTTTTCCTGATAACCAATGGTTACTTGCGCTTGTCGCATCGGGGAGAATCAATGGGTCTTTGTTATGCATCCTTTGTTATTGCGATATGCGATCTTGCGATCGCTTTATCGTAATAATAAAGAATTATTCATTTTATTATAAGACCGATTATTTATTAACTCAAAAAGGGTTTTATAATGTTTCGTTTGTTTCCGGACCTTTAGAGGAGTGATAGGTTAATACCAATTTAATCTAAAAGGGACCCATTTCATATTATAGTTTTCTAAAGTAAAATTTTATGAAATGGGGGGTTGTTTTATAACACAACAACTGGTTGAATATGATAAAATCATGTACATACGTAGGTTAGATATGTCTAAATAGCATATACCATATAAAATATCATGTTTGAAGTTACAAGTGGTTCTGGTTGTTAATGCAAAGTTCTGAGTTCTGGTGATTGTTTGCTGTTGTCAGTATTCTGCATATTCAGATTGGTTGATTGTGTTTAGCTTCAGGGTTGATGGATGAGATCTAATCATAATGACTTATATTTAAGTGATCTAATGGATTAGATTTGGTTTCTTACACGCATATTTTCCTTGTATATGTAATAATCTAGTATGCTTGAAGTCAGGAAGTGCAGCGAAGTTATAAGTAAGTATTTGATGACATATACGTTGGTTCGCTTTTGTGAAGTTGCATATATACGCTAGCTCGACTCTTCCTAGTAGCATATGCACTCTGATGCATGATTTTGATGATACAGTTGGATCTGGACATTGCTGCAGAGTTCTGTGTTCTACTCTGTGTTCTAGTGACTACATTTTGTTGACAGGGTTCAGTGATTCAGTATTGGGTGATTCAGAGATTGATGATACAAGTGGTTGTGCTTCAATGATATTTATGGATCTAGTCTAAAAATTTATGAAACGTGATCCTTGGAAGAAAAGAGAAGGTTGTAGCTGTTAAGATTCCAAGAAACTCTCCTAGGTTGTAGCTCAGAGATGCCTAGTAACATATAAATTCAAATTATTGTTGCAAATGGATGAATGGAAGGAATGATGCTTGTCCAAGCCAGATAACCATTTCTACTTTACTTAACTCCAAAAATGCATGAACACCCTCAGACTACAAGGCTTTAGACCACCAATTACTCATAGTTTAAGATTGGGTGAATATGGATAATACTGACCACACCAGCAGATGCACAAGACCATGTGATGGCCATCTGCAACTAGTAAAGAAGTTTACAAATCTAATCTCTTAGTGCACAAATAGGATGACAAATCTCTGGCACTAGAAGAAGAGAAACATAAATAACTCATTCAGTGATACATACAAGACTTTAACGCAGAGATAGGATGACAGCTACTCTAATGCTAAACATCAAGAGTTCAGGAATACAACATATCAGGCACAACTTAGAAGAGAAGAGAAATGGAAAGTGAGCAATTAACAACAAAAGAAGCTTGTATTAGCTGAAAATGAAGACGAGACGCTGCAAGTGTCAAAATAGTTACAATCTCTAGAAGTTGAACCTTACATCAAAACATCAACCATCAACCCTGATTACATCTTGTTTCTAGGTATATATAGAGTTTCATTACAAAGGCACTTGGCCATTCTAGGTATGGAGGGGTCATAATTGACCACCAACTACATTTAACTTCCTGATGGAGTCTTTGAGTGCATTTACTTGTCTCTATGAGTGAATTTGATCTCCTTGGGTACTCTGCTATCCTCTCAGGTAGCTGGAGTGTCCTTATCCATGAAGTTCCATAACTGCTACATGTAGCTACATGCTCATGCTCTGTCCTTTTCCTTCTCGGCCACACTATCTATTGAATGTGGTTGTTGAGAAGCAATTGCAACTGGTACTAGTGAGATAGTCACCTTCGTCCTTTGGGTGCAAAAAATGCTCAAGGGATGTGGACTGCGTTGCAAATGGACAAGTTGGATGAAGGAGCAATATTGGTCGTCGGATTGGGAGGATAGATGGCGGGGATGATTTGGTGGAGGGTATTGACAGAAGAGGGAGCGGAATGATCATGGGTCGTTGGATCTCGGGTGGATAGATCCAATGGTGACCGGGTGATGAAGGTGCACGACATTTATCTGGCGGGAATGGAGGTTTTAGCGGTAGGTGGTACTGATCGCACCGCCTCAAGGCATAAGGTGGTAAAAGGACAGATGTGCACGATCCCATTCAACGTGTGATGCATGGCAGTGGAGGAGAGAGGAAAACCACTCTCCATCATGCGCTATCATTCCATTGCTTTGTGGGCACGAGAAGAGCGACTGCCATTGGATCTCCGATGGAGATGATCGGGCGGCGGGGATTATGATCACACAAGTCACCTTATTTGACGTGATAGGAGCTGTTGGATCAGTGGGAAAAGTCAACAGCTGTGATTAAAGGTGATGATGGGTTATGGACGCGCAGGGTCATGTGGACATGGCTTTATGAGGGCTTAGGCTTTGCGCTTAAGGCCTGAGAAAAAAGGGGTTTATGTTGGGTTTTAGAGGAAAAACGGAGGCAGCGGGGGTGAAAGAGAGTAAGCGGAGTAAAGGAGAAGAAGGAAGATGACCATTGTGAGCTTTCTTTTGAGCATAATCAATATGACCAAGCTTATATCTGGCCTTCAAAAACCAAAATTATAGCAGAGCTAACACTGGCTCCTTCTGGGGATGAGATCCTCCCTGTGAGGTCTTAAGAACTGCAGATCATTACCTTTCCTACGAAAACCAGGTCAGCAAAATTTCCTAGTGTTCCATTGGGCATGAAGTCTAATTGATCCTACACTAAAACTGATAAAACAACATATTTACAACTTTAAGGCCTGAAAACCTTAAAAAACATAAATTTTCAAAAATCACCCATTAACTGGGCCATCAAAAACTGTTTCTCCTTCCATACTTTGCAGCATGAAAGTATTGTTTCCCTGGATATGAGAAATGATAAAAGGCCCGGTCCATAAAGCATCAAACTTCCCATGGTTACCTTTCTTCTCTTTCAGTGCATCCCACCTAAGAACCAAGTCTCCAACCTGAAAGTTATCTACTTTTGCCTTCCTATCAAAGGCTTCCTTAATTCTTCCCTGATGTGCTACAAACTTTTGAACTAGCTATTCTCGGATCTGATGTACTTCTGCTAAATCAGTGATTCTTTTTGCCATGTCTCCTTCCTCATTATACTCTTCTTGCAAGAAATTTTCTAGAAGGAGGGTTAATTGAATTGGGAATACAACCTTAGTGCCATATACCAGCTTGAATGGAGAATTCCCTGTGGATTTCTTAGTGGCTACTCTATCGACCCAAAGTGCATATTTGAGCTTAGAATCCCAATTCTTTTTGTTGTCTTCCAACAACTTTTTAATTATCCTTATCAAGCTCTTGTTGGAAGATTCTACTAGACCATTGCCTTGAGGGTAGTATGAGGTGGAATGAACTAGCTTAATGCCCATTGAGTCACACATGTCCACCAACTTTTTTGCCCTGAAAGCTGTTGCATTGTCAGTGACTAGTTTATGTGGACAACCAAACCTAGTGAAGATATTCTCTGTTAAGAACTTCATGACTACATGGTGATAAACCTTTCTAGTAGGGATGGCCTCAATCCATTTAGTGAAGTAATCAGTGGCTACTAAGATCCATCTGTGTTGGCCACTAGAATGTGGATTAATTTCCCCTATGAAATCCAAGCCCCATTGCCGAAAAGGGCCACTGGCATGTATTGGCTTTAAGGGTAGGGACTCCAACTGCTTCTTTCCTGCAAATCTTTGGAATTTGTCATGAGATTTAATAAATGAAAAGACATCAGTGTTAGCACCTAAATCTGGCTCAGGCTGAAGGAAGGCAAAATTCAGGGTAACCACAAACCAAGCTCAGTCTGGTAGCTAGCCCTACCAGAAGAGGAGAGGGCTCTCTCCGAGTCACACTCAGTGAATAAGTAAATGAATGGCCTGAGATGACTTACAATGAAATAATTATCTTAGGCTAGTAAGCGAAAATGAAAATAAGGAGTGATTTTGTGAATGACTATGTTTCTGGGAGGTTATGGGATCACTGGACCTCAATGAACAGAGAACTTGAAATGAAGGCACAGATTATTTCATGAGGCAAGGTAGGCTGAAAGCATAGCAATTTTAGTTTTAAAATGTGGTGGGATGGACAGATTGATTAAGAAGTTGAAAAGGGCATGGTCAACATGAATCCTTTTCAAACAGAAGAATGAACACTGTGTGTGAAATCTTCCCACAGGTAGAGCAATAGAATTGAATTCTACCTAATCTCACTCGAAAAATTTCACCAGAAATGGATACGAAATGAAACTATGGAACATAACTGAGAAATGGAGAGAATGATTAAGAAGTTGAAAAGGGCATGGGTGACATGAATCCTTTTCAAACAAAAGAATGAACACTGTATGTGAAATTTTCCCACAGGTAGAGCAATAGAATTGAATTCTACCTGATCTCACTCGAAAAACTTCACCATAAATAAAGGCGAAATGGAATACAAAACATAACAAGGTACATATGAAACATAAGAGAAACACTTGCTATACTCACAACCACAGGAATCTCATGAAACAGAGCCGCCGCCTTTCATTAATTCTCTGTAAAAATATACAATGCAGAAACAAAGTTTCTTTACCACAGTCTCCTAGAAGTTACAAGCCAACCAACCCTTTGCAAATAGTTTGCATACAATATATAGAATGCGCCATGAAGAGATAGAATGCCCAAGGGTTGGGGAGTTACTTGAATCATTACAAAGTGGAGATGAAGAGCCAACCATCAGCTACAGGTGCAGCTTTACAAACATGACAAATGGCTTTGGGGTGACCGTTTTCCTTCCTTTGCCACCTGGATAGAAGCTAATCTAGAGAAAAAAAAATTTAAATGCCGCCTTTGGTGCCAAAAAACCGAAGTGTAGATGAGTGGGCCCACTCGGAGAAGTATCGATCCAAAGTTTCGCGAAACAGAAGCAAATTGGCGATTTTTCCTCTGTGCGCCGCACACTTTTCTCTGTGCGTCGCGCTACTTTGGGGCCTGTTTTGGGGCACTTCCAGGTGTCCAAAATGTGCCCAGGTGGGCTTGTTGGAAATCTTGGCCTGTCTACTTTCTAACCCCACTAAAATCTCTAAATTTGAAGCTCATTTGTTCCTCCAAGTCTTCATTTTACCAATATTGCTTTCTGTGTGTCCAAAAGGTGGTAGAAAGGCCATTTTTGGGCGTTTTTTGACCTTTAGGTGACCCAAAACTTATCAAAATCTCTATCCCGGACACTAGTAGATGTAAATTTCAATGCTGAATCCAAAAATGCAAACTTTTCTTCAATTGGAGTGCTAGAATTTTAGCGGAGAAAATCCCCATTGTTCGCCCAAAAATATACCCGTGACCAAAATTTGCCCAAATTTTTTGAGATTTGGGCTGGAAGTTCTCTATGGGGCACTTTGCTGAGTCAAGGAGGCCTCAGCCAAGATCCTAAGCCTATCTTGATCTTTTTCCCGTTTTTCCCTCTTTGTGGCTTTCCTCAGTTTTTCTTTCAAACTCCTTATTCGGGCTCTCAAACTCAAGTTCCTTGCCCTGTAATGATGAGCCATGTGCCTCAGCAATGTGTTGTCTTTGTTGGCCTTGTTCAACATTTTTTCCAGGTGCATGTTGACTCTCTCAAGAACAGACTCATGACCATCCATAACCTGTTGCTCTAATGAAGTGAATTCAATCCTCCTCTGCTGGGTAGTTAGGCGATCCTCATGGATGTTCTGTAGCTCCATGATCACATGCTGGTCTTCCAACTGTTTGTTCCTCTGCTCTCGATAGTTGATGACCCATCTAGCCCTCTTGAAATTTAACATCAAGTCTTTGATTTCCATGTCTTGCTCTTAGATGGTCATCCTAAGTTTGGGATTTTCTGCCTCTATCTCTTCATCCGGAACGAGGATGACACTGGTCTCCTGTGCTCCTGATGGCCCCTCATCAGGCATGGGCTCCTTGCCCTTGTCCAATACCTGTGTAGTTGATGCCAGAAGCGAGGCCCCTTCCACCCTGGGTGGAGATAACATTCGCTTTGCTGCTGCAAACAAAAGCCTGGTGCCTTTCGGATAGCCTCTCTGATATGTGATAGAAAATGGCACCACAGTGGTCTCATGGCGCTCATGCTGATGAGAAGGACCACCTATCTCATGTTTTTCCTCTGATACTACCTGTGGGGTGCTGAAGAAGTCACGTGAGATAAAGTCCTCCCAAGTAATGCCCTACAGTCCCAACTGATGATCCACCAAAATCTGGATGAGAGAAAAGTGATATACGCTGTTGAGCTGCTGCCGAGGGGTCTTGTGCTGCATGAAATTTCTCATCCTCTCTATGGTTCTGCAAATGAAAAATGGGAGGTTCATCATGCACACCCTGGTGAAGTGCATGAGTAACCTGATGTGATAGGCATAAATGCGAGAAAACCTCCCCTCACAACTGAAGTATTTCATGATCAATCTCATGAGCGGGACATAATCATCTCTCAGAAATCTGAATGGGAAAACTCTCGTGAGATGACTCAAACAACTGGCCTTTATGTAAGGCTCATAAAGTTCCCTCTCCACCTTCATCTTCTTGTGCCATTGCTCTCCAACATTCGGTATGCTTGTTGCCAATGATATGGTTTCAGGTGTCAATGTGAAGGTGACCCCTACCAAGATAGACTGTTCTCCATGTAGGTGAAGTGAAAAGAGGCAGGCCAACTCATGATGAATTCTAACATTTGCCACCCTTTGACAAAATTTGAAACATGCCAAGTGTTGGAAACAAGACATAGCAAGAGGACATGCCTGCAACTCAGTGAGTGTGTTTGGTTCATCGCTGACATGTCTGCCACTCCTAGGTCTCCGGGGAGCCTGTTCCCCTGAAGCTGTATCACTGTCGGTTTCCCCTTCATAATCTAACGAAATCCCCGATGCCATTGCTACTGTTTGTACCCTGAATTTCTTTGCTGCCCTCTGAAATCATTGAACTGATAGATGCTCTGCAAATCGTCACCAAGGGGACAATAAAACAGGGGAGTTTAGGAGGGGAATGATGAAAAGAGGAATAGGGGTTTAAAGGGAGAAATTTATCAGGGATTTGGGATGGTTTGAAACATATTGGCAGCCTTGTCACTGTAGCATAAACCCTAGGATCATGATTCCATTATTTCTCTTTTGTTGGCATTATAAAAATGTTTGTACTTGATTTATACCCCTACCACCATGCTATCCCTTTCAAATTTTGGTGCAAGAACAGAGGTAGAAGGCCTACCTATCAAATTTGAGGAGCATCCAAAAGTTTTAGGCAGATTGGATAGTTTCTGGGCCTTATGTTTTTGTGCACCGTGCGCTCTGCCTAGTGCGCCGTGCGCTGGGTACGCGCCGCGCCAATGTAATATTTACACAGTGGGCGGGCCCTGTGTGCGCCGCACATAGTGAGTGCGCCGCCCTCTTTGGTGTGTGCACTGCGCGCTGTGAAAACACTCAAATTTTCCCCAATCTTTAACTATTTTGACTCTTTGACCATGCACCCCTCTCCCACAGCTTGGCTTGCAAATTCAGGTTATTTCGTGGTGATTTTGATTTAACCAAATAGTGGAGGGATAGGGAGAGGGTTTGGTAGTGACTTAGGGCAGGGTTTTATGAAAAATGACAAGGGATGATGAAAAAAAAAAATGATAGGTGAGGGGAATAGGGGAGTGGAGTGAGACCTTGGCAAATATCAACCAAATTTACAGCCCCAGCTCTTGTTTTCTTGATGATTTTCTCATGGCTGACATTATGTATTTTGAGTGGCATTCAACCTCTTCACAAACACCATATCCCTGATAAAACTTGATGAACAAGAGATGTATAAGAGCCTACCTTTCAATTTGATAGGCTTCCCCAAAATTTGGAAGTGATTTGGCACGTTCTGGGTGTTTTGTCCCTGTGCGCCGCACACAAAACCCAGTGCGCCGCGCGCCTTATATGCACCGTGCCCATGTATTCGTTCAACGCCGGGCTGGCTGTGTATGCGTCACGTGTGGTGAGTGCGCCGTGATCCTACCTGTGTGCATCGCGCTTCCCAAGTCACCTCCCAACTCACTCAAACTCTCAACAATCTCACTCTCCCACCTTCTATAATGTCTTTCCAAGTCTCCAATGGCACAATGGCTTTGCTTTGGGCCACAATATGTATTTATAGGCTTGAGAGAAACTGGTTTGATTTTTTCCTCTTCAAAAACCCCTTTTCTAATGTTCGTGTTCTGCACTTTTTCGTTGACCTTTAAAAACCATGATTTTCACTTTTTCCTTGAAATTTTGGCTCAAATGATGAAATCTTTGGCACATCTTTGCAGGGACGGTGCGACGGGGCATCTGGCTTTGAAATCTTTGACTGCATCTGAAAATGTCAATTGTCAATTTTTTGGAAAATTTTGTCATGGTTGACCTTGTTTGACTTTTCTTCAAAACAGAGTTTTGAAGAAGAGTCGATGTCTCTTGTGGTGATGATGAAGCTTGTTTTGAAGAAGAGTCGATGTCTCTTGTGGTGATGATGAAGCTTTCTGCACTGTAGGTGTATAAGATCTCCCTCTGGCCTGCATGGCTGGTTTCTGGTCATGTTTTTTCAAAGACCAAATAGATGAATTTCTAGACTAAAACAAAAAATGACTTTGTCCTGAAATAGGACCAGACCTTTGACTATCATGAATTTCATTGATTTTAGACCGAGACCTGAACCAGCAATAGGCCAGACATGAGGGACACTGATTAGCATGACTTTCTCCGTCAGGTCATGGCATGCCCCTAGCGAAATGCAACTGGAAGAGAGGAGCGGGACACCTAATCATGAAATGCATAAAGAGTTTTTATCCCTAACGGAGGACTTGACCAAGCCGACTCTAACAATCAGCAAACAAGGTGGGCCAATAATAACTAGCCCTGAGGATCTTGTGTGCTATAGTTTTCCAATAATGATGCCCTCCACATATGCTAGAATGAAACTGCTGCATAACCTCCATGGATTTTTCTTTGTCCATACACCTCAGAAGAATTCTAGAGGGGTCCATCTAGTAGAGCAATTTTTTATGAATGCAATATTTAGCTGCCCTGAGCTTGACAGTCTTGGCTTGGCTTGAACTTAGGCCTGGAGGCACTTCTAGCTTCAACAATAATTGAGCTATTGCAGAGTACCATTCACAAGAAGCTAAACTTTCTGCCAATGACTGGTTTTGATTTGGTTCAACTGTTTCCTCTTCTGTCTGACCATCTTCTGAAATTGTGCTTAAGAGATTTATATCCAGTATTCTGCAATTTTCTTCAGCCATTAGTATAGCAAGGCCTTGACCTCTTACTATCTTGGTGGGCTTCAGCTCTATGTTGAATTCAATCAGTTTTGCAAAGCATTTAGCCCTTCTTCCATCAACATCTGGCTGCATTAGGACATATTTAACTGAAGCAGAGGGCACATATGCAATTACCTTGGAATGCAGAATGTAAATTCTAAAAGCTTTCAAAGATTTGATAAGGGAATATGCCTATTTTTCAATGATATCATACCTCAGCTCAGCATCCCTTAAGGTTTAGCTAAAAAATGCCACTGGATGCTCTGAACCTTCCTCATCTGCTTGCATCAAAACTGCTACAAGGGTGTCATCAGAGGCAAACGAAAATATGTGGAACTCCTTGCTATAATCTGGGCTGACCAAAGTAGGAGCTTCCATAATGGCTCTTTTGATGGATTCAAAAGATTTTCTTGCTGCATCAGTCCATTTTATTTCCAACCCTTTCTTCAACATGGAGGTGATGTGCTATACAAGTTCTACGAAATTCAGGATAAACCTCCTTACAAAATACATCTTGCCCAGAAAGGATTGGATTTCCTTTTTTGATCTCGGGACAGACAATGTCTATATTTCTCTTACTCTTTCTAGGTCAATTTTAACACCTGCAGTAGAAACAATGCGTCCTAACAACTTTCCCTCTTCTAAATCAAACCATGACTTTTTAGGATTGACTAAAATCCCAAACCTTCTGCACTTTAGGAACACTTTCTTCAAATGCTGCAAATTGTCTTGATGGCTGTTGGAGTACACTATTATATCATCAAGGTAGACAAGAACAAACTTATCCTTCTCTCCCACAAATGCTATATCCATAACTCTCTAAAAGGTGGCTCCAGCATTCATCAGCCCAAAAGGCATCTTGGAATACATAAAAGTGCCCCAAGGAATGGTGAATGCAGTATTCTCTTGGTCATCTAGATGTACAACAACCTGGTTATACCCTGAAAATCCATCCAGGAAAGACATCACCTTGGCTCCTGAGACCGTCTACAGCAAATGTTCTATCTTGGGTAGAGGATAATTGTCTTTCTTAGAGCATTTGTTTAAGTTCCTGAAATCAAAGCAGAGCCTAATTTCTCCACTTTTCTTCCTTACCACTACCAAATTGGCTACCCATTTTGAATATCTTAGAGGGACTATGATTTTGGCAGCTAGTAATTTCTTGATTTCTTTTTCAATCAGAGGGAGGAGTAAAGGATTTATTGGTCTCAGCTTCTGCTTGAAAGGGATGGTGTCTTTCTCTAAGGGAATTTTATGCTGGATGATCTTTTTGTCATAACTTTTTAGGTCACTATATTCTGAGGCAAAAACATTAGCAAATTGCTTCATTAAATTGTAGTACTTAGAACATTGGGCAACAGATAGATGGGTGGATAGATTTACATATCTTGGATGATATGAGCTCCCTAAATTATGCATATGGACTACAGATTGGTCTTCCTTTTGGGAAGCCTTATAAGGCACATCATTTTTTTCAAACAACGTTTCTAAAGGAACTAGGCCTTTAGGTATATGATTGTTAGGTAGTTGGACAATGCTATTTTTGTCAATTTTGTTTCCAAGATGGGATTGGGGACTTTCTTCCAAGGTTTAATTCTCTTGATCAATTTGAATTTTAGAGAATTCATCAATGACTTGCAGAAACCTATTCACTCCATCATCATTTTCAAAAACTTTCTAATGCTGGACATTATCAGGCAAGGATGGTCTATATTTCATCTGAACTTCATAAACTAGTCTGGGAGGCATGGGAGGGATAAACATTCTAGCAAACACAGAAAGGAAATCAGCGAGCTAATTTTTGACTCTAGGGATGTATGAGATACAAAAACTATCAAAAGAATCTTTAAGTCTCTACACCTCATCTATATATGCTTTTAGCCTTGGGTGCTTTGCTTGAAATGTTTTGTTCACTTGCTGAATGGTAAGATCAACGTCTCCAAACAACTTTCTGCTTCTGATTTCTCTGTCTTTAGCTCCGTTAAGGCCCAATATCAGAGCCTCATACTTTGCTATATTGTTGGTGACTTGGAAAGCTAGCTTAAAAGATAGATGTGTGCTTTCTTGTTCTAGAGATATCAACACCACCCTTGCTCCTGCAGTTTCCCTTGAACATGCTCCATAAAAAAAACATCTCTCAAACCTGTGTTCCTTCTCCTTCCACAACCTGATTCACTAGTTTCTTGATCTGCATTGAGGCCTTATGAGATTCTTCAATTTGGAGAATACATGCCCCAAAATCAGAGTCCACAACATAAATGGGATGATTAGAAGGATTCTTCTCATCACTGATGATGTATGCCAGCTGTGATTCTCTATACAATCTCCTACTCTCCCCTGTAAAAACTGGGACAGTGGCATAAGATAAATCATTTTGTAATGTTCCACCCAACCTCTTAATCCATCCTCTAGACAGCAGCATGCCAAACCTAGGAGGGACATCTGCTACCACAATGTCCATCATCATGCTCTTCATGGGCAGCTGAGTTAGGGTAATGGCCAAGTCTTTGATTAATCCTAGACATTTTACCTTTCTTGAATCAAATGAGAATAAATCATGATATGGTCTGGTGATATCAAGTGTTAGCATAATGACATAGGTGTTGTCCTTGATGGTAACTCACTCAAATGATAGATCACAGTTCAGGCTCTCAGAATGAAAGAAAAAGAGATATACGCAGGTTCCTCTTAACCAAGTCGCGTATACACGTGGGTTCGACGATCAAAAGGCACGTATATGTATGTGCACACTTTCATGCACGGAAAAGCGCATACATGTGGGAAAAATTATTTGTAGTCCATGGTATTTGGACCTATGGCTTTGGTCCATGGTATCTCGTCTGACGTGTTGAACCCAGGTATTGGGTCCATAGTATTGGTTCTAAGTGGTTTTGGATTGTGGTATTGAGTAAGGCCTAAGACTATAAAAGTGGAAGGAGATCATTAGGAAAAGAGATTCACTTAAGGATTGAATATCTTATGAAGAGCAAGATCTAGAATATTGGTCATTAGGTTATGGTGCATAGCTGGATTTGAACCAAGGAGGAACCTGAGCGCTAGAAGAAGGATAAGTTCGAAGGGTCAAGATCTTAAGGCTTGAAGAGAAGTATCTTTGTGTGATTTTTGATCTGTTATATTTGGCACATAACTTGATCTATAAATCTGATAATATGGGTATAATAGATGTCTGAATATTTGAAAATGGTAAATTATCTTTTATAGATTTGTACGTATGTTCTGTTATAAAATAATATATTACGGAGCAATGGAACACATAAAATATTGCAAAAATATAAACACAGAAAATGCATAAAACAAGAGAGACACAGATATACGTGGTTCACCCAGTTTGGGCTACGTCCACCTTGAACAGCCAGTCCTTCCTTTCTATTATCCAGCAAAATGAAGAGACACAACCTACAACAGATCCACTGTAATATCCTATGTTTTCTCTCCCAGTCTCACCTCTCTATTTCTCACTTGAAGAATACACATATATTGCATAGACTCAATACAATGCCCTCATACAAAGAGAGAGGTTGCCTTCTAGGGCAAAAAACCCTAAACTAAACATAATTTCTATCGTCAGATCATCCGCCTAATGAACAACCTAGATTGACTAGAAATTACTATACTTTTACAAGGAAATTTTACATTTGTTTTTAGCTTCAGGGGCGCTGCCCCCGAGCCCCCACCGGGGGACCGCTAGCCCTCGGACCCCCCAGCCGGGGGGGGATCGGCCCCCTTGGACCCCCACGGGGGGGACAAATCCCCTCAGCACCCCCCCGCGTGGAGGGGTGTACAAACTTCCTGGGGTATACATTCAGCTGAAACAAAGACCTCTGAACAATCATGCTCCACACATAACAATCTCCCACTTGGAGAATGACTGTAGCAACTCCACCACTACTTCATTTGCTAGATAATGACTCCTCTTTGGACCTGGCTGTTTCTCATCTTCATCGTCATCCTTGAAGACCAATTAAAACTGAGCATATTCTCAGTTTCTCCCTAGTTACAACTTTTGTTAGCATATCTTCAAGATTCTGGCTAGTGTGTATCTTTTCCAGCTTCAACTCTCCATCTTCCAACACTAATCGTATGAAATGGTACTTGAGCTGTATGTGTTTAGTCCTGGAATGAAATGCTGAGTTCTTTGCAAGATGAATGGCACTTTGGCTATCACTGTATAATGTGCGCATATCATACTCCTTACCCAATTCATCCATAAACTTTTGTAACGAAATCATTTCTTTACTAGCCTCTGTAGCAGCAACATACTCTGCTTCTGTTGTTGAAAGTGCAACAACACTTTGGATTTTTGAAACCCAATTGATAGCTGTTCCACCAACAGTAAATACATATCCTGTAGTGCTCCTCCTGTTATCTCTGTCTCCTGCCATATCTGCATCAACATATCCCCGTAGAGAAATGTTTGAACCACCAAAGCATAATGCTTGATCTGTGGTACCTTTCAAATATCTGAGAATCCATTTCACTGCCATCCAATGTTCCTTTCCTGGATTGTTCATGTACGTGCTTACAACTCCCACTGCATGTGCAATATCGGGCCTTGTTCAGACCATTGCATACATTAAGCTTCCAACTGTTGATGCATATGGAACTTTAGACATATAATCCACGTCTTCTTGGGTCTTTGGGCACATTTCCTTACTGAGTTTGAAATGGCTAGCAAAAGGTGTACTAACTGGTTTTGCATTGTGCATGTTAAATCTTTTCAACACGTTTTGTATGTACTCATTCTGAGACAATGTTAATTTACGATTTTTCCTGTCTCTAGTTATTCTCATACCAAGGATTTGTTTTGCAGCTCCCAAATCCTTCATTGCAAATGAATTTGCCAATTTTCTTTTGAGCACATTTATTTCCTGCATGTTAGATCCTGCAACAAGCATGTCATCTACATACAATAACAATATAATATAGCTGCCATCATTTTGCTTTTTCAGATAAACACAATGATCAGAGTGACATCTAGTATAACCTTGTTCAGACATAAACTTGTCAAATTTTAGATACCACTGCCTTGGAGCCTGTTTTAAGCCATACGAGCTCTTCTTCAACGTGCATACTATTTCTCCTTCCCTTTCACTTCATATCCTTGTGGCTGCTGCATATATATCTCTTCCTCCAAATCCCCATGGAGAAAGGCTGTCTTTACATCTAACTGCACAAGATGCAAATCTTCAGCTGCTACTAGACTTAGAATAGTTCTGATTGAAGTCATTTTAACAACAGGAGAAAATATTTCATCAAAATCAATACCTTTCTTCTGTGCAAACCCCTTCACCACAAGTCTAGCTTTGTACTTCTGTTTTCCTCCATCTTCTTCCTTCAACCTGTAAACCCATTTATTCTTCAATGTAGTTTTTCCTGCAGGCAACCTGACTAAATCCCAAGTTTGGTTATGCATTAAGGAGTCCATCTCTTCTTCCATGGCTACCTCCCACTTCTTCCTGCTTTCAACCTGCATTGCTTCTTCATAACATTTGGGTTCACCAAAATCAGTCAACAATAAATAATATAATGAAGGAGAGTATCCTTCAGGGGGTCTACTTATCCTGGTAGATCTTCTAACACCACTTTCAGGTGTTTGGGGTGCCTGTTGTTGTTGTGGTGGTTGTTGTTGTTGTGGTTGTTGATTATTATTATTTTCAGGCACCTTTACTTTTTCAGTGATTTCATCAAGAACTGCATATTCCTTGTTTTCTTTTTCCTGTTTCATTTCATGCTACTGATTCTTATACAAGACCTTTTCATTGAATATTACATTTCTTCTCCTGGTGATTTTGTGATTTTCGTAATCATATAAGCGATAACCAAAATCATTAACACCATATCCAATAAAGGTACATTTCTTTAACTTTGCCTCAATCTTTGTTCTATTTTCTTTATTAATATGGACAAAGGCCTCACAACCAAAAGGCTTTAAAAATGAGTAGTTTACCTTTTTACCTGTCCATGCTTCCTCTGGAACATCACCATCCAAGGAACTTGAAGGCCCTCTGTTTATTAGATAAACAGCAGTATCTACAACATCTGCCCAAAACTGTAAAGGCAATCTTGCATGCAATCTCATGTACCTTGCACGCTCCATGATTGTTCTATTCATCCTTTCTGACACACCATTTTTTTGTGGTGTTCTCGAAACTGTCTTCTCTCTGCGAATTCCATGCTCTAAACAGTACCTATCAAACTCTTTGCTGCAATATTCACCTCCATTGTCTGATCTAAGACACTTCAATTTCTTTCCTGTCTCAATCTCAACCAAAGCTTTCCATTTCTTGAAAGTATGAAATACATCAGATTTATTCTTAATACAATAAATCCAAGTTTTTCTAGTTGCATCATCAATAAAAGTAACATAATAACGAGAGCCACCGAGAGATGATACCTGAGCAGGTCCCCATACATCTGTATGCACAAGCTCTAATTTTTCATTCTTCTTTTCTTTCCCAACTCTGAGAAATCTGACTCTCTTCTGTTTTCCATAAATGCAATTCTCACAGAAGTCCAAATCAACATTCTTCAAACCCGGCAACAAATTCCTTGAGTGAAGAATCTTCATCCCTTTTTCACTCATGTGTCCAAGCCTATGATGCCATAATGCTGCATCTGCTCCTTTGGAAGTTAAAGCATTAACAGAGTTAGAAATACCATTGCATAAATACAATGTACCAACCTTTTCGCCTTTTGCTATTACCAGGGCTCCTTTGGTGACCTTCCAAGCTTTATCTGTGAAAGTTGTCACACAACCTTCACCGCCTAACTGCCCTGTTGAAATCAGATTTTCTTTAGATCTGGAACATGCCTTACCTCCTTTAGTAGCCATTGGTTTCCATTCTACTGTTTTACAGGAACCTTACCCATTCCAACAATTTTACAGGGTTTATCATCACCCAAACGAACTTGTCCAAAATCTCCTTGAACATAGTCATGAAAGTATTTCTTTTCAGGTGTGGCATGGAATGAGGCCCCTGAATCTACCACCCAGGAATCAGTAATATTTCGAAAGAAAGAATCAAAGCATCTTGTAACACCTCACATGTCACATTTGCTTCATGATTGTTTTCTTGCTGTGAATCTCCTTCTTTTCCCTTTCGAGATCTATAGTGTTTCTTTAGGTGTCCTATCTTTCCGCATTTCTAGCACACTATCCCGATTTGGACTTGGATCTGCCTTTCCTTGATTTACTGCAATATCCTGAGCTCTTTCTTCTTTCCATTTTTCTTCCTCTAGACTCTGCACTCAAAGCATTTCCCGATGTCTCACCGAGCTTTCCCGTCGCATTTCCTCGCTAAGGATAGCACCGACAACATCATCAAACTTTAAAGTACTAGATCCAGAAACGGAGTTACTAATGGCCATTACCAAACCATTCCAACTTTCTGGTAATGAGCACAAGAATAACAGAGCTCTAACTTCATCATCAAAGTTTACCCCTACAGAACATAACTGACTTGTAACAGTATTAAAATCAATTAAATGATCTGCAACAGATCCACCTTCCGACATCTTCATATTAAATAACCGTTTCATAAGAAATACCTTGTTTGAGGCCAAGGGTTTTTCATATAGTTTCTCCAACGTCTTAATCAAAACCTCTGTCGTTGTTTCCTTCGAAATATTGAAGGCGACCGACGCAGCAAGGCACAGCCGTATTGTTCCGAGTGCCTTTCTATTGAGAAGGTTCCATTCTTCATCATCCATATCCTTCAGCTGCTTTGTTTTTCCGCCCAATGGTAGGTATAGATCTTTCTGATACAGATAATCTTCCATCTGCATCTTCCACAGCGAGAAGTTTTTGCCGTTAAATTTCTCGACCCTAAACTTACCATTTTCCGCCATTGCTCCCGCTCGAACTAGGAACCCTTCTTTCCTGCGAGTTTATCAGCCAAATAGACCTTCGGCTCTGATACCAGTTGTTAGAAAATTATATATTACGGAGCAATGGAACACATGAAATATTGCAGAAATATAAACATAGAAAATGCACAAAACAAGAGAGACACAGATATACATGGTTCACCCAGTTTGGGCTATGTCCACCTCGAACAGCTAGTCCTTCCTTTCTATTATCCAGCAAAATGAAGAGACACAACCTCTGTTTTCTCTCACAGTCTCACCTCTCTGTTTCTCGCTCACACAGAATACACATCTATCTCACAACCTCAAATACAATGCCATCATACAAAGAGAGGGGTTGCCTTCTAGGGAAAAAAAACCCTAAACTAAACATAAGTTCTACCGTCAGATCATCTGCCTAATGAACGACCCATATTGACTAGAAATTACTATAGTTTTACAAGGAAAACTTACATCTGTTTTTAGCTTCGGGGGCGCTGCTCCCGCTGGCCCCCGGACCCCCGCGGGGGGCACAAGTCCCCCCCGCATGGAGGGGTGTACAAAATTCTTGGGGTATACATCCAGCTGAAACAAAGACCTCTGAATAATCATGCTCCACACACAACAATGTGATTGGGGTTGCAGTGCCCAAATATGTCTATAACAGTCATGCGCATAAACTTGTCGAAGTACATGTTCAACTCCAGTTGGACTTGCTTCTTGTCTTCGCATTGGTGAGTGTGATGAATGGGTTGGATCGCATGTGTGTGCACAATGACATGCATGTTGTTGAATCCCTTGCATGCGATCAACAACACTTCTAACCATGTCTACTTTGTGCCAACTGCTGGGATGGATCTTTAACATGTACGGGCACAATTTCATCCGTGAGGGCATGTTGTGCCCATTGTTGTTCCTATTCCTACTACAACTCATTCATATATCTATGCAACTTCATGTTCTTCCTTGAGTTGCTGCTTCAGCACATGCAACTCCTTCTTTGCTCCATTCTCTGTCTTCACGCGATCTTCATGTCGCATCGTCACCTCATAGCCTAAGTCACCAAAGTTTCTTTCATCATCAGTGGATCTTATTGAACTTGCAACTTTTTTCCACCTCTATGTTGTTAACAACATTCCTCTTGCATTCGTTTCATTTTGTATTCTACCTTCATCTGTTGTTCATGATGTTGCTGCTATCATATATTAATGTCCTTGTCTACGAACAACTTGATGTCTTCATGGTTAGGCAAGTCCATATACACTTGATCGACTGCATCCCCAAGTGTGCTCTGAACAGTGTCTTTGCCTCTGCTCTCCTGAAACCATTGTACCTATACTACTAAGAATTATATGAACACCTGCAATACTTGGAGACATGGAAACACTCATGAAAAACAATCTATCAGTTGAAAACCAAAATGAACTTGAGAACTGAATTGCAACATACCTGGGTGACTGATCATGAAGGTTGTGCAATTTCAGCTTGGAGATTGGGAGACTGACTACCAAGACTACACAAGGCATAGTCTAGGTTGTTGGGAGGCTAAATGACTACTAGAACTGTGCAATACACAGTCCAGTCTGGCTGCTTCTTGCTGGAATTATGCAATGCACAATCTCAGCTGGTAGTGAATGTAGGCTCAGGGACTGCATTGCAAAATTTTCTAGGCCAGTAGTCATTGTCCCTTAGAAATGCACAAAACAGTCTTGGAGGATAGTGGCTGGGTAGAAATGCGCATTTCTCGAGAGGAAGATAGATCCTTCCTTCCCCATATTGCACAATGTTGTCTTAGTGAAGGCAGAGTCTGGGCCGAGGTGGCCTAGACTCGCCAATGGAAACTAAACGCAAATGTGAGTGCGAATGCATGGTGATACCGAGTGTAAGCATAAGTGAATGATCATGCATGAAAATAGTGAATGACAAATTCAGAAAATGGAACAACATGCATGTGGGTGAGACGAGTCATCGAATCAACGACTGTTCGTGGAAAACAGTTTCATGCTTGCGACAACAGTGAGATGTTGACGAAAACCGAAATGATGCTATTACAAGCTAGAATGTATCAAAATGATAGCAAGCACTCACTAAAATCAAGAAGACAACGTTCATGCAAAGTGAAACACAAAAATTCTAGAAATGCAACACAAGTCATGGAAAGTGGGCTTACCCCAAAACAGCTGAGCTGAGTGTGCCGACAACTCCTAGATGTGATGTGAGATGTTAGAGATACAAGTTTTATGTGAGGAATGAGGTCTACAATGTTCGATTGATGATTTTTGATAACATTGATACTATCACGCGCATGCCACAAATCTAGGGAAAGTGACACTTAGTGGGAGGTTTATGAAATGATCCTTGCATGTAACCTCCAACTGCTAAAAATAGATCCCTGAAACAAGGGATTCCTTTGCATGTTGCCTTGGGAGAAGTAGCCCATGCATGCAAGTCTCTTTTGCCTGGCCCCAGAGGGAAACTTAGTTGCACATGCAAGAGACAACTCGAGTGCTAGGAGAAAATGCACATTTCTAACTGGGAGCTAGGCTAGCCACCCAGGAGATTTGCGTAATTTCTAGGAAGAGAAACTAATTGCTGCCTAGATTTGTGCAAATTCTTGGCTAAGTAGCCTTACTGGGGAAAATTGTACAATTTTCACTGTGAGCATTAACTTCCAGAATTGTGTAATTCTAGAGGCCAGTAGACTGTTAGTTAGATTGCGCAATTTCTGGAGGGAAGGGTGGTTTCCCTCCAAAATTTCACAATTTCTTGGGGGAGCTGCTCATCCTACAGCTGGACCAATTTTGTGTGATCAGAATGTGAGGGGAATGCATCGAGCTGTGATCGATAGGCTGCCTTTGTGAAATAAAAAAACTGAAGCTTGTGTACTTGATGAAGCAATACATGCTGCTGTGAAGGTTCGAATGGAGGCTCGAAAATGAAGCTAAGGCAAAATTTTGGAGGGTGGTTGTAGCCTCTACAACAGGTTGTTATTTTTTCAAAAGGGAAATGACGTGAAACTTTAGTGGTGTAAATAGACTCTTGTTAGTAACACCCTAATGTAGTTATATTCCAATGCACAAATTTCCTTTCATTTTGATGAAGGTTAATTATAGGAGGGTAAAGAGTATTTTCCATTTTCTATTGAAAACAACTTCTACCAAAACTCTTACTAGCTTTTATGAAATTCATTAAGTGGATAATAACACAAACCAAAAAATAATTTGAAAGGAATCACTCAAAATAGTAACAAATAGACACCCAAGCAAGAACACAAGGCACTCAAAATATCAAGACTTGGGATTTCCAAACAAAAATGAGAGCTCAAATACAAGGAAGCAAGTGAAGAGCAATAAGACAATGCAAATCAAGTAGGGATATAGATCAATGTATAAAGAGACAATGATCTACAAAGGTCAAAAACCTTAACCCTAACTCAAGGATCAACAAACAAGGAATGCGAGTAATCAAAGAATCTCAAATCTAATGATAAGAATGTATGAAAATCACTCTAACAAACCTTTCTAGTGATTATTTTCACATCCACAACCAAAAGAAGACAAACTTCACTAAATACAAGCAAAAACAAGAAAAATAATAACTTGAATTGGATGAGAAACTCAATAAAGAGTAAACAATCAAAACAAAACAAAATGCACCAATCAAATGGAGATCTCAAATTGGATCAGTACTATAGACAAAGTAGTGAAGATGTATTTAAAAAAGAGACCCAATTCTTGAGGAACAGAACCCCAAAAACAAGCACAAGAAAGGCCTCCAAGAAACCCTTAAAACTTGGTAAATGGATGGATCAAATTCACAAATAAGGAACAAGATCATATATGATCAAATCAACCATTGCTAATGAAAATGATATAAAAATCTAGAAGGTTTACAACTGATTCAAGTGACCAAGGTTCATATCCAAACAAAACAAGCTTAACTTGGAACCCTAACACTCAGAGAGAGAAATTACAAAATAAATAATATAATTTTAAAGAAATTGATAGAAGATATGTACTCAAGAAGACAAGGAGAGATCATATATGAAAGATCAGATCTAGCTTTAGGACAAAAGCACTAAAAAAACCTAGTCCTAGGTTATCTTCACTCTGTTGGGTGTGGAGCCTGATTATCTTCTTTATTCAAAGGTATCACCACATTGGACCCCAATTCATAGTGTGGAAGCAACGCCACCCATAATATTTACACTACAAAGGTGGTGGCTACAATCTTTCGGAGCCCCCCCTAGCAGGGGATCAGGGGTCGCACCCTTGAAGCTAAAAATAGATGTCAAATTGCGTTGTAAAATGTTGTAATTTTGTAGTCAATTTGGGTCATTCATTAGGCGGAGATATGATGGTAGAAGTTATGTTTAATTAAGGGTTTTTTTCCATAGAAAGCAACCCCTCGCTATATATGAGGGAATTGTATTGCGGCTATGCATATTTGTATTCTGAGTGTAAAAGAGAGAGGAGATTGTGTGAGAGAAAAGAGGGAATTACAGTGGATCTACTATAGATTGTATCTCTTCAGTTTGTTGGATAATATAAAAGGAAGGACTCGCTATTTCTCCTTGGACATAGCCCAAATTGGGTGAACCGCGTATATCTGTGTCTCTCTTGTTTTATGTGTTTTCTGTGTTTTTCATACTCGTCGGCTTCTTTGTCTTTTTGCTCAATGGTTGGTACAGATCTTTCTGGTACAAATAATATTCCATCTGCATCTTCCATAGCTGGTAGTTTTGGCCATTAAATTGTTCGACCCTAAACCTACCATCCTCTGCCATTGCTCCCACTTGAACTAGGAACCCTTCTTTCTTGTGAGTTTATCAGCCAAATAGACCTTCGACTCTGATACCAGTTGTTAGAAAATTATATATTACAAAGCAATGGAAAGCATAAAATATATTGTAGAAATATAAACATAGAAAACACATAAAACAAGAGAGACACAAATATACGTGGTTCACCCAATTTGCGCTATGTCCACGGAGAAATAGTCAATCCTTCCTTTTATGTTATCTAGCAAACTGAAGAGATACAACCTACAGTAGATCCACTGTAATTCCTTCTTTTCTCTCACACAATCTCCTCTTTCTTTTGCACTCAAAATACAAATATGCATAGATGCAATACAATTCCCTCATATATAGCAAGGGGTTGGCTTCTAGGGAAAAAACTCTAAATTAAACACAACGTATACCGTCAAATCTCCACCTAATGAATGACCCAGATTGACTATGAAATTACAACATTTTACAAGGAAATTTTACATCTATTTTTAGCTTTAAGGGCGCCTCCCTCGATCCCTCGCCAGGGGGGTTCCCAACCATTGAGAAGAAAGATAATGAAGCCAACAAGTATGATAGACACAGAATTGGATATTCTCAACAGAAAGGCACTTGGAACAATACGATTGTGCCTAGCAACATCGGTAGCCTTTAATATTTCAAAGGAAATGACAACAGAGGATTTAATGTCGGCATTGGACAAACTATGAAAAACCCTCGACCTCAAATAAGGTATTTCTTATGAAGAGTTTATTTAATATGAAGATGTCAGAATATGGATCTATTGATGATCGTTTAAATGAATTTAATACAGTTACCAGCCAGTTAAGTTATGTAGGGGTATCTTTTGATGATGAAGTTATGGCTCTATTATTTTTGTGCTCATTGCTAGAAAGTTGGAATGGCTTAGTTATGGCCATTAGTAACTTTGTCTCTCAATCTATTACTTTAAAGTTTGATGATGTGTCGGTGCAATCCTTAGTGAGGAATTGCGACAAAAAAGCTCCAATGAGACATCAAGTAATTCTTTGACTGCAGAGACTAGGGGAAGAAAAATGGAAAGAGGAAAGAGCCCAGGATATCGCACTAATTCAAGGAAAGGCAGATCCAAGTCCAGATCGGGGATAGTGTGCTAGAAATGTGAGAAGAAAGGACACCTGAAGAAATATTGCAAGTCTCGGAAGGGAAAATAAGGAGATGCGCAACAAGAAAACAATCATGAAGCGAATGTGACAGGTGATGTGTTGCAAGATGCTTTGATTCTTTTATTATAAAACATTATTGATGCTTGGGTGGTAGATTCGGGGACCTCATTCCATGCCACACCTGATAGGAAACATTTTCATGGTTATGTTCAAGGAGATTTTGGACAGGATCGATTGGGTGATGATAAACCCTGTAAAACCATTGGAATGGGTTCAGTTTTCATAAAATAACAAAATGGAAATCAATGGTTGTTGAAGGAGGTAAGGCATGTTCTAGATCTGAAAAGAAAATCTTATTTCAATAGGGTAGTTGGGAGGTGAAGGCTATGTGACTACTTTTACAAATCAAACCTGGAAGGTCACTAAAGGAGCCCTGGTAATAGAAAAAGGAGAAAAGGTTGCCACATTATATTTGTTGGGCATGGGATCCCCCGCAACAGGTTTTGGGGCCTAAAGCCTGAGTTTTGGTCAAATGTATTATAAGACTCCATGAAGTACGAGCGTGGAGCACGAAAGTCTAGGATGAGTCATAGGGTGGTTCGACCTAAGAATTGTAAAATAATGTAAAGTTGTGTCAGCCTACCCATAGTCCGTGGACCATGGGATTGTATAAATAGAGAGAGGCTCTTGTAGAAATTTTGAATAATATGACACATATTCACAAAGATAATCCTGATTATACACTATTGTGGGATACATGCAAAATACATAACCTCCTCTACGTTGATCATCAATTTACAGAAGCAGAAACAATAACATGCGCACATAGAAGCATCAATCACACATATCAACACAGTATTTTCCCGGGGAAAGAATCTTGCTAAAAATTCAAAACTATCTGTATATTATATTGATTGAGAACATGTAACAATACATAGTACAATACTCCTCACAAGTACTGTCATGCGGAAAGAGTTATTTTTGCTGACAAAACTAACCTCCCTAGGAGTCTAAGACTCTCTAGTGACAAACAAGACAATTAAGAGCAATCCTTCTCTAAACATGCAGTATCATATGAGAAACCAAGTGTTTTTCGATCCTACCTGAAGTCCAATGCTGTTGTAGTAGTCTAGCCTCGTCGATCCAGATGAGCTCCTCCTTCACTTCGAAACCTGCATACACTAACAATCAAACGATTACATAACACCTGAATATCTCATAAAACAAAACATATTCAACATATAGACCAAGGAGTATATGAAACAATTCATTAACAACAAATCATTGAGAAGAATGGACTTATTTTTATTAAGGAAATAAAAGAAACCATTACAACCTGAGCCTTGGTGTTGTGCAAGTTCCTCCCAGGGTCAGCAAGAGTTTTCCTCTACTTTG
>APFE030188179.1:3474-15276 GCA_000404065.3 Pinus taeda | reverse complement strand
TATGAGGTATCCACTTGTTTTCCATGATTTGTAAGCTCTTTTACTTGATTACTCTAATGATTTGTTGTACTAGGTGACGAGATGCAATCGATCTTATACAAGATTGCAGGTCGGTCTCCATTTGGGGTTTGGTCTTCCTATATAGGATCCAAGCCCTCTAGAGGGTCATTGGCACTTATAGAGTAAGCGCTGAGAGCCATGGACCTCCACCATAGCAGAGAGCAGATTGCTACTGCATGGATCCCTAGGCACCATTCATTGATTGCTTGTATGCCACCTTTTTGGATGAGGATGATGCACCTGAACCACCATATCTAGTCGGCTTCACACTTGCACCACACACTTAGTAGATGTTCTAGGGCTCAGATGAGGATGTGTCTCACCATGAGAGACAAAGCGAGGGCTTATGTCATCATTATACCCCTTACATATGGTATACAAGCATTTATCGATCCACTTGGAGACCCTTGACGATGTCATTGTGACCCCACATCCACTTGGGGACACCACGTTTCATTTGCTTGGATATCAAGGAGCCACCTCCTTGATCACTATGTTTGAAGCCTATTCTCTAACCTTACCACACTTTGGACTCCACTAGGCCTCTTCAATGGCCCAACAACTCATTGTGTCCATTATTTTGCCCTCTTGAGAGGCTTATCTTTGTATTATGGATCTATCTTGGTGGGCTTGTCACCAAGTCATGTCATTATTGTACATTATTTTATTACCTGGGGCTTGATTTGGCCTAATTAAGAAAATCGAACTCAATAGGAACAATGTAAATTGATGAGAGCTCATTTGAGTTTCATCATCACTTGGATTTAGATAATTTTATCTCTTGACATTTTCGCTAGACCTTTTTGATGGACGAATTGGAGAATTGATGGATTTCAATGTTTGGAAGATCGTAATTCTTGTCTTGGATCTTCGTTTTGCTTGCACTATGATGATTGGAATAATTTCTCTATACTTATGATTATTCTTTCATGTTTATTCTTGCAATTTTGTCTCATAAATGTTTTGTGGAATGTTTTCGTTAATGAAGCTGGTGTAGCTACTCTTGGGCTCGTGAAGTTGCTTGTCTTGACTTTGTGAGTGATTTTTCATGTTGATCATTGAGAAGTATGGTGAATTAGTGTCCTTGGGGTACATGATTGTTCATGCTTTTCCTTGATAGGTCATCTTTTGCAGATAATAAGAAGTGTAAATTTCCCTTGTGACCTAGTTGTTACTAAGGCCATACGAAGGTGCTGAAGAACTCCTTGGTTGGAATTAAACATCTCTAAACATTGATTTCATTAGACTCCATTCTCCCAAAAGGCTAGGCACTTGTCTAGTCCAAAGGTGATCACGAAAGAACACTTCTTTCACCTCCTTCCTTCTTTCATAAGCCCTAACCTAGTAGGCCACCCAGGGCATCACACAAAATCATTTCTAACCATTGAAAATCCTTGAAAATTGGTCAACTATTGCGTTGGGGTCTTCTTGAGAGGTCCTCCAAATTTGAGGTCGATCCCACAAATGAATCTCGAGATATTCCAAGCCCTGGCTTTAAGACCATTCGCCTCCTTAGGTATCCTTTGGTTAGTGGCTTCATTAGGATACAATAAATTCAATTCCTTTGATCCTATTCTCCTCCCAACTTGGTCAAGACCATCAATTTGTTGCTACAAACCAAACCCTCAGCCTTGTTCGAGTCCACTTGGCCTTCTTTGTGGTCCTGCAAGCTTGACACTCCAATTTCACAAAGGACACTAGAAACCCTTTTCTTTTAAGATTCCTTGATCTTGGGCACCTCTCTTCAAGTAACATATCTCATACCTCAGGTCTTGGTAATCCCCTCACCCTTCTAAGAAATCCATTCATCTTGTTTCTATAGCATGCAAGCCCATTATCTGAGCTTCCCTTGTGAATAGGCTTTAGGAATCACCTCATACCATATCATTGATCCATCTATTCTAGTGATTCCTCTCATACCGAGACTCCTCCCATCGGTGAAAGTTCGTAAAGAGCAGGGACCTTTAGGAGGTGCTAGTGGGCTATTGCTCCATTGTTGCCACTTGACCTAGTAGTTGCTCTATAGGGTTCCCTCCTAAGACCCCTGCAACTTTGAGCAATGTTGACCACTGCGTGTCAACTACCCATAGCAGTACATCCCTTTTTATTCGCAAAAGGGATAGCGCTTGATCGACGTGTTCATGCCATTTGACAGTCATCATCAGCCCGATCATATTGTTTTGTAAACTCAGTTTGCATGTGTAAATTGTAAATAATCTTAGCAGATCTG
Source organism: Pinus taeda (assembly GCA_000404065.3). Lineage (NCBI taxonomy): Eukaryota > Viridiplantae > Streptophyta > Pinopsida > Pinales > Pinaceae > Pinus > Pinus taeda. The sequence continues at coordinate 12,986 of APFE030188179.1, read as the reverse complement.
AGTCATGTATGTAAATTGCCTAGGTGGACCTAATTTTCTAGTGATAATCTACGTTCCGAAAGGTTTTTTGTCTCATCGATCCATGTCGGGCAGAAGTTTTCCTTCAGCCTAACCCCAAAGCCGGAATTGAATTTTTCGTTAGGAATCTTAGAGGAATTCCCTAGTTGTGTTACATCTGCTAGATTATTTTTGGTCGCAAAAACACTGGGTGGTCTATGAGGTGGTTCTATTCAAATGGTTCCCCCTGAAAGTGAAATTGTAAAGTATGATTGTAAAGTGTCTTGGGGTTAGAAAATGTTTTAATCCCCTCTAAGTCCTAAGGTTCCTAGGTCTCCTAGGTTGATTTTTCCAAAGGCTAAGTTCGAGGATCCAAAAGAGGAAATGATAAAAAAAAAACAACAAAAAAATAAAGATATAATAATTAAAAAATAATTAAAATAATAATAATAATAATAAATAATAAATAAAATGAATTTAAATAAAAATAAATAAAAAAATTTTGAAAAAATAAAATAAAATAATAAAATAGGTCGAAATTTTGAGAAAACAAATGCAAAGTTTTAATTTTTAATTTATTAAAATTTCGACAGATGAGATTAAAATATATCTTGATCCTCATCGACGGTCGAGATCATTTTGACATGGATCACTCGAACTAGCCATTGGGAATTTTTCCTTTAAATAAGGTGTCAGGGGTCATTTGAGATCAGATTGGATCTGAGAGTCTGGTGCTAAAGAAAGCTCTCTTGTAGTCAATTTTGTGCAATAAAGAAAGTCTTTGGGGTTGAAATCTTGCTGGTGTTACTCTTCTAGAAACGTTGTAAGATGTTTTATTTTTCTGCATAATTTTATTTTCAGCTATTGATTTTAGCTTGATGAAGATTGATTCAGGCACAGGTATCTTGTCTGATCTCTGGGGTTTGAATGATAGTTTAGATTCTAAAATATAATGGCAAGTATCTCCATTTGATCTGAATTTCACTATTGTTTTCTCCCTCTATGTTAATGGTTGACTTTAAGCTGTGCAAGAAATCTTAGTTTTGAGTTTACCATCAGTTACGGGAAGTTCTCGGCTGAACCAGCCAACTCCCGGATTGCGTTTTCTAAAAGGGCCCAACCAGTTTTAATCTCAGGCTTATCATCTGAAATTTTTTTATGAATGCATGCAGAGTTTTTCTGAAGCATCTCACATTAAATTATATTCTGAAAATAATTATGTGGCATAACGAGAAATCTGGCTATTTTAGAGCCTGCAGTTGTGAATATTGTAATTATTTAGTTAGGGTTTTCAATTTCGTTTCTTGCACATTATTTTTGGGTTTTCTGTTCTTTGTCATTGCAGGTTACAAGTACAAGCTTTGAGAATTTTTTTTTAGGGTTTCCATTAGGCAATTTGGAGCAGAAAAGATTTAAAATCAGGTTTCTCCACTGCGGGTTTACAAACTGCATTGTCATTCTTCACTGCTGCCTGGGGTTTTACTGCTGCAGAAAAATTTTGAATTTTTTTTTTAAGGGATCACAGTTTTTACCGTTGCCATACCCTCTGCCACATCTCTCAACTCTCTCACCCACTATCCGTACTCTCAGCTTTTACCCTCATCCGCTGTCCCTAACCTGCAACGATTTTTTCTGCTCTTCGATCTCTGCGCAGTACAATGCTTGCTCCATGCTGCCAGAAGCCTCCTCTCCGTCCACCTCTACAACTTCAGCAAACCTAAAAAAAATAAAAATAAAAAATCGCAACTATTCCTGCACTCTATTTTCAATCAATCTGCTGCTCCACGTCATTTCTCTGATTTGTTGTCGCCTCCATCTTCACGCTGCCAGAAATTCGTATGCCATCCGCCCTTTCAAACCTGCAAATTCATCAACACTCCACGCGTGCTCTCTTTGTCGTCTTTCTTTTCTGCTATCCTCTCAACCTGCCATCGAGCTACCATCACTGTTGTTCCTGGTACACCTGCGTTGAACCCTCTCCGTCGTGCGTCCTCATCACCTATATGCTGCCTCCCCTCGAAAGTTGTCATTTCTACATTTTCATCTGTTGTCATCGAAAAAAATGCAGCATACCTGCAAACAGTCACGATTCTCATCTGCTGCAAATAATTATCAGCGATTTTAATAGGTTTGCGTTTTGATTTACGGTTCAGCCTAGGTTAGGGTAATGCATATATTTTTTTACTTTAATTTTAGATTTTAGAATTAAAGTTCGCTTTTTTTTATATTTTAGTTTTGTTTTGTTTTATTTTAAATTTTGATCTTTAAAAACAAAAAATAAATAAATAAAAATATTAAAGTTGATTTTCATTTGTTTAGATTTTATTTAAAGTTTTGTTTTGTTTTTTTTATAAAATCAAAAAATCCCATAAAAAATAAATCTAAAAGTTAGTTTTTCTTTTAATTCGATTTTCACTTTTGTTTCATATAGATTAGACATTAGCTCTTTTTTTTAATAAATTTTAGTTTAGATTTTCATTTGTTTTTAAATTTAGATCTGAGTTTTATCATTTAAATATTAATTTTCAGTTTGTTCATTTAGATTATATGTATATTAAGCTTAGGATTTTATATGAAAACTTAAAAATTTCATAAAAACAAAAAGTTAAAAAGGTCCTTTTTGTTATTTCTTTTAGAAATCTTTGATTTTTTTTTAAATTCAAAAAAATAAAAAAGTTTAAAAAGGGGTTAGATTTGATTTTTCATTTGTTTTATTTTGATTTTGTTTAGGCTTTAGTTTTAATAAATGAGAAATTTTTACTTTGGTTTGGTTTTGTCAATATCAAAAAATATAAAAATATAAAAAATCTAGAAGTTTGATTTTTGTTTAGTTTAAAATTAATTTTAGAATTAGATCTTAATTAATTTAATTCATTAGTTTATGAAGTTAGTTTTTATTCATTTAAAAATAAAAATATATATAATAATTAAAAGTCATAGAAGGGATAAAAAAAATTTCTTTTTTAAGGTTTTTTAGATTGAGTGTTTTTTAGAATTTAGATCCTTTTTTTTATGTATATGTAAGAGTTTGGTTCTAAGAGATAGAATTTAAATTTTAGATTTAGTCTTGTTTATTTAATCTTAGAATTTAAAATATATATAATAATATATTAATATAAAGATATATCACAAAAGGTTGTTTTCTCTGAAATATTTTTTGCGTCACATTTAGTCTTAGCATATTTTGTCACGTTTCCAAATTCTTGGCATATTTCGTTGAGGCTAATAGTTTTTCTGATGTGGGATCAATATTTATCATTTTTATGTGGTTAAACGTGCTTAAATGTTCATCTGAAGTCAGCGATGTGAAAGTGGTAACTGGTCAGCATTTAAATTTTATGATCATTTAAAGCATTTAATTTCTCTTGAAGTTTAATTGCTGGATCATCGTTAAGGCGTTGTGCATTTGTTGAATATCTTACATCGTTTGGGTTATTTGATGATGAGTGATTGTTTTACATGGTTTATACTTCTGCAACATTTAATAAATAATCATTTAATCATTGACTCCCTAAGGCACTGGTACATTAATTGCTAAATCAATCAAGTGCTAAATCGCCTTGTTCTGTCTCCCAACCCAACTGGTCCATAGTTGGTCTTTATTCATCCCATAGGGTCTACCCCCCTTAGCCGCGGGAGACGGCTTAAACGGAGAGATCGAGAATCAGGGTGATAGCCCCCGGTCTGAGCGTTGTCGTGACAATTCGTGCAACAACAAGCAGTAACATTTTTCGCATTGTTGTCGGGGACAGGAGGAGTGTGTCATGTTCTCTATATGACACTATTCATATATCATTTTTGGCGACTCCATTGGAAGAACGAAGCCCTAATTCTTCATTAAGCTTCAAAGTCAATGCTTATAGGGTGAAGCGAGCATATATCAAGCCATTTGATTCACCCTTGCAAGTCCATTTTAATCCTAATATTCAAAATCATGAAAAATGGGAATAACACACGATCAACTTTACATGATAACATGTGCCTAGGGGAAGGATCCTAGTCGTCTCTTTGAATTTGTTAGCCAAACTTGTGCTTTTAACATTCTGAATGAAAAATATTATAATCAAACACAAAGCCCCATAGAATGTAATCAGTTGGATGATCAGGATGACCTTGAAGAAAATTCAAGTGTGGAGGAACATCATGAAACTGGGGAATATATGGAAGAATGAAATCAATCTAAAGAAGATCATCCTGGTCATAATCCCATAGAGGATCTTTCATATGCAAGCTTAAGGATTGGGAATGTGCACGGCATGAGTGAAATCCATGAAAATGGGTCGTGGTCAAACATCATTTTGACAGCAACCCTATTTATGATACTGACAAGGAAAATGAGGTTGAAATTGACTATCATTTTCTCTTGGACATTACTCATAATGTTATGCCTACTCACACCATTGAAAGGGAGGATCGTTGTTTTCCGATGCATGAAGAAGGTTTATTAGGAATAGTAGGCCCCATTTATTACACCGATGATGACACTAACAAAGGCCTTGCTTTCCCATGCCTTCTTCAAGATCCCAATAGCATAGCTACATTATCCACAAGCCCTTGCCTTGCCCATTCTCACATTATCACCATCAGTGATGATCCCTTTTCCCCTCCTAGGTGTGATGTTGAGAAAGAAATATCCATTAGATATATCCCTCCTTCCCCCTCATACCCTCAAGATTGTGAATACAATTATTCCACTGAGCAACCAATCTGTTATGCCCTCTAGTGTCCCGAATACCCTTTCCTTTCCCATCATAACACCGTGGCATCCATGAGGTCTAACATTATGAAAAGTGGTTTTCATAGGGAGTTCTTGAGTTTGATCATTCATTCTTCCATCCTTTGCTTAGAAGAAAAGCTCCACGCTTCTAGAATGGCTTATTTTCCATACTAGAACTTCCTTTTGCATCGAATGGATATCATATTTTCATGCCTCCCGCATCATCCTCCATATGATTGTGTATATGTTCGCTTTGGGATTTGCGACATGAGTAATCATGTAGGTAGGCATATTTACATTGATCTAATAATATGTTGGTTGCACTGGCTCTATAATTACACTTAGTATTTGCCTAAATCGATATGCATGTTAGGGTAGGATGCATTGCATATTGATTTTCTCATTAGAACTAACATCATATTCTATTATCATGCTAGATTAGTTGCATTTACAATAAAATTTTATTTCTTTTTGATTTATATGGCCTAATATACACATGGGTGATAATAAGACACAATAAAAACTTGTTTCCCCGTGAGCTTAGTTTTTGACATGTCTAGGTGACAGGTTTGCGGTCTCAAGAGATTGTTGGTGTTCTCATGACCTCCCAGTATGAGTACGTTCCTGCACTCTTCTGAGAGATCATGTCCCAGTTGGAGCCAGATGTTACCCACTACTATGTGGGTTATATCCATAGGGGAAAATTTTTCTCCTAAATGGTCCTCAGCTGGCAGCGTGCAGATATGCTCGATGTGCCACTTTCTTCACCACTTGGTTCCTAGGGTCTCTCATATTAGCCCCTTTACATCATTAAGGAACCCATAATTGTCCCAAGCCCTAGTGGGCGATGAATTGCCCCAATATAAGAGGGTATCCACTGTTATACCCTACACATCATGCCCTCATCCCCTACAGCACTGAGCAATTATGAAGAAAAATCAACCAAAGGCAGCAGACGTATGAAGAAGGTTGGAAAAACAAAGTTCGGGGTAACTCATGTACCACGATTGCTCCCTCCTACACTCATATACCCAAATGTGTGCTTCCCCTATTACAAGTACCCTTATACTGTGGCAAGTGGCTTTGAGCCTTCCCCTGATCCCCACCCCATTCCATCATTATATAACATGCCACCTACAACTTGATGGATGTACCATGGACATGTCACCCCCTTTAAAGGCTGAAACCACCTAGTAGAGTCTTTGGTTAACCCTTTTATTGAGCTTGATGAATCTATACATGCTGAAGCCCGTTATGGAAGGGCATGCCACTATGAAGAGTCCACTTGTTTTCCATGATTTGTAAGCTCTTTTACTCAATTACTCTAATGATTTGTTGTACTGGAAGGTGAGGGCACCCATTGCATCTTATACAGGATTGCAGGTAGCTCTCTATTTGGGGTTTGGTCTCCCTATGCGGGGTCCAAGCCCTCCATGGAGTCACATTGGCACTTGTAGGGTGAGCGTTGATATCCATAGGCCTAAACCAAAGTAGAGAGCAGATTGCTACTACATGGATCCCTCAACATCATTCATTGATTGCTCGTATTCCACCTTTTTGGATGAGGATGATGCACCAGGACCACCATGCCTAGTCGGCCTCACACTTGCACCACATACTTAGCAGATGTTCCAAGGCTCATATGAGGATGTGTCTCTACATGAGAAAGAAAGGGAGGGCTTCTGTCATCATTCTAGCCCTTACAGGTGGTATACAAGCATTTATCGATCCACTTGAAGACCCTTGAGGATATCATTGTGCCCCAACATCCACTTGGGGACACCACATTTGATTTGCTTGGATATCAAGGGACCGCCCCCTTGATCACTATGTTTGAAGCCTATTCTCTCACCTTGGGACACTTTGGACTCCATTAGGCCTCTTCAATGGCCTAATGACTCATTGTATCCACTATTTTTCCCTCTTGAGAGGCTTATCTTTGTATTATGGATCTATCTTGGTGGGCTTGTCACTAAGTCATGTCATTGTTGTACATTTATTTTTTTTACTTGGGGCTTAATTAGGCCTAATTAGGCAAATGGAACTCATTAGGAAGGATATAAATTGATGAGAGCTCATTTGAGTTTCGTCATCACTTGGATTTAGATAATTTACATCTCTTGAGATTTTCGCTAGACCTTTTTGATGGACGAATTGGAGAATTGATGCATTTCAATGTTTGGAAGATCTTGATTCATGTCTTGGAGCTTCGTTTTTCTTGCACTAGGATGATTGGAATACTTTCTATATACTTGTGAGTATTCTTTCATGTTTATTCTTGCAATTTTGTCTCATAAATGATCTGTGGAATGTTTTTGTTCATGAAGTTGGTGTAGCTGCTCTTGGGCTTATGCGAAGTTGCTTGTCTTGTCTTTGTGAGGGATTTTTTATGTTGATCATTGAGAAGTATGTTGAATTATTGTCCTAGGGGTACATGACTATTCATGCTTTTCCTTGATAGGTCATCTTTTTCAGATAATAAGAAGTATAAATTTCCCTTGTGGCCTAGTTGTTGCTAAAGCCATACGAAGTTGTTGGGGAACTCCTTGGTTGGAATTAAACATCTCCAAACATTGATTTTATTAGACTCCATTCTCCCAAAAGGCTAGGCACTGATCTAGTCCATAGGTGATCACAAAAGAACACTTGTTTCACCTCCTTCTTGTTGAGATATCTAGGGCATAGTAATTAAGTGATTTTGCTTCTATTAGTAACTGCTTGTGAGTGCTTTTTACTTCTTTAGATTACGATCTTCTTTTACTTAGGTTATTAGTGTTCTTCTTCATCAAGCAACTACCAATGCATAAACCATAAAGAGACAAGCGACACAGAATATAGGCTATCATCTAGGGCCAAAACCTCTCACACTTTGAGACGAAAACCCCAACAAATTCTTCTTCTTATAGAGATTCCAATATTAACCAATACCAAGACGAAGACCCTTGACCTATTTGCCATTTCAAGACCAAGACACAAAGCCTCCTTTAGTCAATGATAGTCAACCTTCTGCTCCTTCCTTCTTGACTTCTCTTTGACTTCGACTTCCTTCAAACTTTCGCTTATTTTTGTCTCCCAAGAATCAGAAACCCAAACTCATGCGTAAGATCTTCTCTTATCCCTTGTTTTCCTTTGCTTTAGTAGCAGATCTCTTTGTTGGTACCTTGACTAGTAGTATACCCTTGCTTCATCCTTGATTTACCCTTCCAAAAGGTTTGTAATAACTTTGGCCCTTTCTGCACTAGAAAAACAGTCCTTTTACTTCCCACGTGTGAAGGGTAGATCACCTTAAAATAGTCCCTAAAATAGAGCTAAAGACCTCGTTGCTCCTTCCCTTCTCCTCATTGGTTATAGGGCTTCTATTTGATGACCTTCGCACTTATTGACTTCAAACTTCTTTCACTGAAATTTTGCTTTGAAATGTGGACGTGTCGCCCTATTTATAGTTATTGCATCGTCATAATAAGCTGACTTGTCATCCAGCTAGGCTGACGTGTCATTTGGAGAGATAATATTATTCCTTTTGAAGACGACTTGAAGGGAGATCCTTGTGCTGGTCTTGGAGGGCTATTTATACTTATCTAATGACTCATACAAAATGTAGCATGCCCAAGAAGGGCCCTTCATACATGACATTGACTCAATTTGACTTTAATGACTAGATGACATATCCTAAAGGCTCAAAATGGGAGCCATTACTAAAATAAAATTCCTTGCCCGTGAAACCCATGAGACAAGCATTACAATAATAATTTTATTTTTCTTCTTTTCATCAATTACATTAAATCACAATTACACGTCATTATGAAGACTAAACCTAGTTACACTTTTCAACACCCCTTCTTAACTAGGGAGGTATTCATAATGATACTTGGTCATTCTCAATCTGAAGAATTTCTCATAATAAGAGTCAGATTGGTAACTGTTAAGTTATGGTATGTTCTATGCTTATAACAGCTTACTTATTTTTCTTATTATATTCCACAGATTAGCAATCACATGTACATAAAGTAAAGTGCAGATAGCACATTAAACAATCGACAAAAAACAAGCCAAGACAAGAGACACAAGATGTGGCGGCTAGCCAGGGACAAACCCCACAATGTGTGGGGAAACCATTTGATCAAATCTTCTTTTATCTTCAATAATTTAGCAGAGAGAAAATAGTACAATAAATCTGATTCATATCAGCAGTAGCAAACCCTAGATCAACAACATCAGCATTAGCGGCTTCATTATCAAACTAGGGCAGTTGATATCTCACAAATCGACTGTCGGATTGACTTCATTCCACCACCAAAAGTTGCGGCTTTTAGAGGAAGTTCAGATGAACCTAAAGCATAGTTACAAAGAGGATATATTCTAGGCCACGCAGGTCAATCTTTACTTCTACAGTTGCCGCTTCAGTTTCAGCAGTTTCCGGCTTCAAACTAGGGCAGTCAATATATTGCAAACCGTTCGTCGGATTGACTTCATTCCACCACCAAAAGTTGTGGCTTTCAGAGGAGGTTCAGATGAACCTACAGTGCAGTTCCAAAGAGGAGATATTTTATGCCACGTAGGTCAATATTTACTTCTACAGTTGCAGCTTTAGTTTCAGCAGTTTCCGACTTCACATGTGTGAGAGAGAGACCCATTTCTTCGCAGTAGAGAAGAGACTCATTTCTGCACAATAGAGAGAGAGAGAGAGATGTGATGAGAAGAGTGAGTGAAAATGAGGAAAATTCCTCTTATATTTATACACAACGTTGGTGTTTGAATAGATGCGACTATTGGGCTTCTGAGCCTACATGAGTTGTAG